>JAVGWX010000015.1:3030977-3038477 GCA_036924085.1 Ariolimax columbianus
TCAAAGGCCTTCTGGAAGTCTATAATGTTGGACGGTGTAGGCTGTCAAATGCCTTCTGGAAGTCTATAATGTTGGACGGTGTGTAGGCTGTCAAAGACCTTCTGGAAGTCTATAATGTTGGACGGTGTGTAGGCTGTCAAAGGCCTTCTGGAAGTCTATAATGTTGGACGGTGTGTAGGCTGTCAAATGCCTTCTGGAAGTCTATAATGTTGGACGGTGTGTAGGCTGTCAAATGCCTTCTGGAAGTCTATAATGTTGGACGGTGTGTAGGCTGTCAAAGGCCTTCTGGAAGTCTATAATGTTGGTCGGTGTGTAAACTGCCAAAGGCGTTCTGAAAGTCTATAATGTTGGAAGGTGTAGGCTGTGAAAGGCCTTCTGGAAGTCTATAATGTTGGACGGTGTGTAGGCTGTCAAAGGCCTTCTGGAAGTCTATAATGATAGACGGCGTGTAGGCTGTCAAATGCCTTCTGGAAGTCTATAATGTTGGACGGTGTGTAGGTTGTCAAAGGCCATCTGGAAGTCTATAATGTTGGACGGTGTGTAGGCTGTCAAAGGCCTTCTGGAAGTTTATGATGTTGGACAGTGTGTACGCTGTCAAAGGCCTTCTGGAAGTCTATAATGTTGGACGGTGTGTACGCTGTCAAAGGCCTTCTTGAAGTCTATAATGTTGGACGGTGTCGACTGTCAACGGCCTTCTGGAAGTCTATAATGTTGGACGGTGTCGACTGTCAAATGCCTTCTGGAAGTCTATAATGTTGGACGATGTAGACTGTCAAAGGCCTTCTGGAAGTCTATGAAGTTGATGATTAGTGGGGATTGCATTTCTACTGATTCTTCTATGATAGTTCTGAGTGTAAAAATGTAATCTATGCAAGAATGCTAAAGCTAGCCTGTTGTTCTCTTATGATGACATCTACCTGTTCCTGAGTCTTTATAATATCATGCTACAGTTTACTTTCCCAGACACTGACAGGAGTGTTATGCCACGTCAGTTGTTACAATCAGATGTCTCCTATCTTTGGAATTTTTACAATAATACCATCTTTCCACTGTTGTGGTAGTTTTTCCTCTTTCCAAACATCATTTATAATTGGATAGGAGATGAATGTGTAATTATCTGCGGTTTTTAACATTTCGCCAGTTATCTCACCACCCCCTGCTGCCTTGACATTCTTTAGTTTGTGGAAGGATTATTTTGATTTCTGCGAGTGTAAATTCTGTTAAGGGTACTGGTAAGAGGGGTATGTCTGTTTCGTTTTCAAAATTATGGGTTGTTATGGGATGTGGTCTGTTCTATATTGTGGTGGGATGTGGTCTATTCAATATTGTTATGGGATGTGGTCTATTCAATATTGTTTTGGGATATGGTCTGTTTTATATTGTGGTGGGATGTGGTCTATTCAATATTGTTGTGGGATGTGGTCTATTCAATATTGTGGTGCGATGTGGTCAATTCAATATAGTTATGGGATGTGATCTATTCAATGTTGTTTTGGGATGTGGTCTATTCAATATTGATGTGGGGTGTGGTCTATCCGATATTGTTGTGGGATGTGGTCTATTAAATATTGTTGTGGGATGTGGGATGTGGTCTATTCAATATTGATGTGGGGTGTGGTCTATCCGATATTGTTGTGGGATGTGGTCTATTAAATATTGTTGTGGGATGTGGGATGTGGTCTATTCAATATGGTTGTGGGATGTGGTCTATTCAATATTGTTATGGGGTGTGGTCTATTCAATATTGTTGTAGGATGTGGTCTATTCAATATTATTGGGGGATGTGGTCTGTTCTATATTGTTATAGGATGTGGTCTATTCAATATTGATGTGGGATGTGGTCTATTCAATATTGATGTGAGATGTGGTCTATTCAATATTGATGTGGGATGTAGTCTATTCAATATTGATGTGGGATGTGGTCTATTCAATATTGTTGTGGGATGTGGTCTATTCAATATTGTTGTGGGATGTGGTCTATTCAATATTGTTGTGGGATGTGGTCTATTCAATATTATTGGGGGATGTGGTCTGTTCTATATTGTTTTGGGATATGGTCTATTCAATATTGTTGTGGGATGTGGGATGTGGTCTATTCAATATTGATGTGGGGTGTGGTCTATCCGATATTGTTGTGGGATGTGGTCTATTCAATATTGTTTTGGGATATGGTCTATTCAATATTGTTGTGGGATGTGGGATGTGGTCTATTCAATATTGATGTGGGGTGTGGTCTATCCGATATTGTTGTGGGATGTGGTCTATTAAATATTGTTTTGGGATATGGTCTATTCAATATTGTTTTGGGATATGGTCTGTTCTATATTGTTGTGGGATGTGGTCTATTCAATATTGTTTTGGGATATGGTCTGTTCTATATTGTTGTGGGATGTGGTCTATTCAATATTGTTGTGGGATGTGGTCTATTCAATATTGTTGTGGGATGTGGTCTATCCGATATTGTTGTGGGATGTGGTCTATTAAATATTGATGTGAGATGTGGTCTATTCAATATTGTTGTAGGATGTGGTCTGTTCTATATTGTTGTGGGATGTGGTCTATTCAATATTGTTGTGGGATGTAGTCTATTCAATATTGTTGTAGGATGTGGTCTATTCGATATCTCTGTAAAATGTTCTGCCCAACATTTCATCTGTTCTTTCTCTGTAGTAAGACGGTTGCCATGTTTATCTCTGATTAGTGTATTTGTAGTAGGTGGTTTATAGCATAACTGTCTTGTGATCTGGTGAAGGTATCTGCTGTTGCCCACCTTTGCTGCACTTTCAGCTGTTGTGGCCGTTTCATCGAAGAGCTGCCTCTTGTCTTTGCGAGCGTTATATTACCCATTTTATTAAGTGAGTCATACGCCATCTTGCAAGTCTTATACGCAATAGATGTTGTTGTTGTTGTTGTTGTTGTTGTTGTTGTTGTTGTTGTTGTTGTTGTTGTTGTTGTTGTTGTTGTTGATGTTGTTGTTGTTGTTGTTGCTGCTAGGTTTAATTTTGCCTTCCTTCTTTCTGGGATTTTACCACAAGTGTCATCACTCAGCTATTTTTGTCTGTTTGTGTTTGGAGTATCCAGCTGTCTTTACAGCTGCGTCTTTCAATGTTGTACTAAACGTTTCCTATTTGTTATCAATGGTGCCAATAGTTGTGTTTTCAGTTAATGTTAGTAGTGACTCAATATGCTTATATATTTTGGCAATGTATTCTGTCCGAATTTCTGTTAATAGCAGTTTCTGTAAATCAGTTTTTTTCTTGTTTTTCCGCTGGTAAAGCTTTTTCAGTTTAATCTTTAATTTGGCTGTTCAAAGGTTGTGGTCACTGGCAATGTCTGCGCCACGATAAGATCTGACATCTTGAATTGATGAACGGAACTTTGGGTGGATATAGAAATGATTTATCTGATTTTGTGTTTTACCATCAGGAGAAATCCAAGTTATCTTGTGGATGTTTTTATGTAGAAGGATGGTATCTGCTACAACAAGATTTGATACTTCACAAAATTCTAATAGTCGTTCACCGCTCTCATTCATTTCTCGTAACCCATTTGTGCCTAAATATCTTTGTTCTCAGTCAGTGTTGCTGCCTAGCTTGGCATTGAAGTCGCCTATTACTATGTCGTGTTTGGTGACCTTGTCTACGGCGCTGAAAAGCAGCCGGTAGAAACAGTCTCTGGTCGTATCAAGATCGCTATTAGTTGGTGTGTAACATTGTAGGACAGTGAGTTAAAAAATCTTTTCTTTGAGGAAGTAAAATATGAAAACTACAATGTCTATCTTAACTGGCAACAACATTTAAATAGATTTAAGAATTAGCGATAAAAATCCGTCTCAGATTTACGACCGAGGACCGGCTACAGGCAACAGACATCACAGGATTCTTGCTAACTTGGACATTTTTTTATAGCGACAATTTATTCTCCATTTGGTGCGTGCTAGAAACTTTCTTTGCCATTTTGAACTTTATGTTTTATTCTTCTTCTTTTGTTGGCGGGAGCGGGAGTGTGTGTGGGGGGGGGGGGGGGGGGGGGGGGTTGATATCATATGCTTGACAGTGGATTTGGCTGTTTTTAAGTTAATTATGGCTTAATGTTATTTATCTTTCTCAGACCTTCTATCACGTCAACATTACTTTCACAGATGGATAACATCATGTTTGTGTCAAACAGAATTACAGGAAAAAGAAACATAAGTTTTAAAACCAGTGATATGATCTACCCTGGCCCGATAAACAATCCGCACATGGCACACACATGGAGGATACGTGGACCACACATTGAGGATACATGGATCACACATGGAGGATACGTGGATCACACATGCAAGACATATGGAAGACACATGGAAGATACATGGAAGACACATTGAAGACACATGGAAGACATATGGGACACACACGGAAGACACATGGAAGATACATGGGACACACATGGATTCACGTGGATGAATTTGGAAGTTCGGCTACTGTGGATTCTGTGCTCTTCGGCAGTGAGATATCTCTTGAGCCTCAGGCATTATGTGTGAGTACATCGTGTGGTTGTAGTGCGCCAGACAGAGCGGTCCTGAGTGTATTTCAGTAGGTGACACAAATATTGATAATGTTCTGAGACACTTTCAGTAAGTCTGTATAGCATGTTTTCTGATGGTTGCTTGACTGTTCTGGGTTCACTATGTACCACATGCATTGGGGGATGTATACCCGGCTTGCGAACGGCATGTTCACTCAATAGTCTTTCACTTCTTCTTCTTCTTCTTCTTCTTCTTCTTCGTTCTCAGTCTTCCGCTTCCAAGCCCCGAAACGGACTTTGCAAGTAGCAGGATGTTGTCCAGGGACCGGAATGCGTTGTGTTTACAGCTTAACTGTGATATTTGCACCTTTCGGTCCAACACATCCAACGTCAGCAAGCATTTTTGGGTACCAGGTTATCCTTCCCTTTTCTATCCCTACTCCTTAGCCAGTCTGCCCTGCTGCAGCCTGTTATCCAGCATCACTGCGTGGAGGTGTAGAAGCGTCCTGGCAGCTCTGGTTCGCTGGCCCTGACGGTAGGAGCAAGCTATGGTTCACTGACCGCTGCAGCTCATGCTTTGCTCAGCATCTTGATCGCGTCCCATTATTGATGATTGCCCTTGCGCTTGTACATGTTGATAATGGTTACCTATTTCATTGTCTGCGGTAGATGCCCTTCATCTCAAACTAAACCGCTTTCAATGGCGTCCTAGATGCTGCTTTGTTAAGACAATGTCGAGGACCTGTAGTGTGGTGTGTATGTCGGACAGCGGTCAAGAAAGGTACCGTCTTGGTGGCTCTTCAAGATTCACAAATTGTCAAAGTCAGCGCCATATTTGGCAGACTACACTCAAACGTCTGGCGTCGAAATGGCATCAGCGTCCAGACGAAGCTGAAGGTCTACTGAGCTGTGGTGGTCCCAGTGTTGCTATATGGAAGTGAAACATGGACTGTATACAGGCGTCACTCGAAGAAATGGATTCATTTTCACACACTTTGTCTCAGAAGTGTGATTAATGTCAAATGGCAAGACAGGGTCCCGAACCCTGCTGTTCTTGAGAGACCTGGCATCCCTAGCATTGACAACATCTTGATGCTATCACAGATTCACTGGGTGGGTCATCTGGTTCGCAGGCCAGACTATGGGTTGCCAAAAATAATCTTCTGTAGCGAGATGCGGAAGGGCAAACGCTCCCAAAGAGGTCATAGAAGCGTTTTAGAGACACGATAAAAACTTCTGTAGAGAACTTCAGAGTAAACCTGGATACATGGGAAGATGCTGCACAAGGCTGTACAATCTAGCGCACAGCTCCCTGCACAAGACAGTTCAACCTAGCGCACAGCTCCCTCCACAAGACTGTACAACCTAGCACAGCTCTCTGCAGAAGACCGTAAACCTAGCGCACAGCTTTCTCCACAAGACTGTACAACCTAGCACAGCTCTCTGCAGAAGACCGTAAACCTAGCCCACAGCTCCCTCAGAGAGCAGAACCATGCGAGGTTTCCAAAAAACTGCAGCAGAACAAGGAAGAGGTAGTAGAAACTCCCGTCAACTATCACCGTCTCGTAAAGCGAACATCCCAAGCCCTCACTACCTGGGAGTATCGAACATCCCATGCCCTCACTACCTGTGAGTATCGAACATCCCATGTTCTCACCGCCTGCGAGTATCGAACATCCCATGCCCTCACTACCTGGGAGTATCGAACATCCCATGCTCCCACAGCCTGTGAGAATCGAACATCCCATATCGGACTCGTCAGTCATCTCCCCACCCATCCAGAACCTCGACTCCCAGAAAACTCAATTGAAAGGACTGGCTTTGTCGGGCTGGTGAGTCTGTGGACTTTCTTCCCACCCCAGGCAGAAGCCAGACATTTACTGTCCTGACATTAAGTAATACAGGGGGTGCATTAGCAGCGCTCCAAGGTACCGAAGCCGAGGTAGGATACACTAGGCCCATTCACTGCCATCAATTGTCTACTTGTTAGGCCGAGTTCTCCTAGGCTCTAGACCTGTGACCGCCAGCAATTGTCCACTGGTTAGGCCGAGTTCTCCCAGGCTCTAGACATGTGGCCTCAACCAATTGTCCACTGGTTAGGCCGAGTTCTCCCAGGCTCTAGACATGTGGCCTCAACCAATTGTCCACTGGTTAGGCCGAGTTCTCCCAGGCTCTAGACCTGTAACCAATTTTTCTAACCACAGAGGGTGCTGGTTCCTTCCTAACCACAGAGGCTGCATGCGTATTGTCCAGTAGGAGACCCATTTGAAGAGATGGGTTACTGACAAGGTTTTAAGGATATCATCCTCATTGTATGCAACCTCATCTACTAAGTGATACTGTAGCATAGTGTTAGTTGTGATAGGTCATTGTAGACGGTGGTCATTGTATGCCTGAACTTACCCATATATCCCTAGATGCCAACCAACTTCTCACATCCCATGAAGTCAGAATAGTTATACAATGGCTCTCTGGGCACTAAAATACACCTGGCAGTGACAAGGCAGACAGACTGGCTAAGAAGGGAGCAAGTCATGAACAATAATACACACCAACAACCCTACAGACAGTCAAACAAATACTGAAGACTGTAAACAAAGAGGCCTGGCTGAATAAATGGGCATTGGGAAATACTGGGAGACAAATCTACAAACATATGGCCATCCCAAATCCCAAAGACAACATCAACCTCCTGAAAGGGAGAGACCAAAGCACCATTTTCCGACTTCGCACTCAACACATACAACTTAACAGTCACTTGAACAGAATCCAACCAGAACATACTCCAGAGTGTCGGCTGTGCACACATCCCTATGAAACTGTTGAACATCATATGTCCGACGCTTGCCGGTGTTAGGAAAGAGCTTTTACCTCCGAGGTCAGACAAATGGAACACTTTGTATGGAACTAAACAACAGCTTACAAACACTTGCAGATACCACCATATGTCATTTGGCCAAAGGGCAGGAGCCCATAGGCCGCTGAGTCAAT
>JAVGWX010000015.1:3040977-3208477 GCA_036924085.1 Ariolimax columbianus
TTTGCAGTGTGTATCGTGAGTAAGCTAATCGTTGTATCCACAAAGTTATGGATGTAGATGGATGGATGTTATGTTTTGCTGTAGATGTGGATAGCAACCTCATTGTGTAAGACCAAGCTGTGTTTGAAAGAACCGCTGAAACAGGCTCGGATACACGATTCCTGAACTAGTGGCAGTTGTAGTTGTGGGTCTATGCTTCGCTGGGAGCGTCACAGAGACGCATCATCATCATGTTATGGTACCGTGTTGTTGCCGTGTCTGAAAAGGGAGCTTAGATAAGTTGCACTGTAACCTGGTAATCAAGATTATCGTAAGGGGTAATTTATTTGGGCATTGGGCCGGCTTAGCTCGTCCTGTAGTAAAACTAAGCAACCAGGTGACTGAGTGATCGCTATACAGCATGGTAGAAGACTCTACACCACATGGTAAAGGGTAGCGACTAAGGAGGGATATGCATGGGGCTAGCTAGTCAATCTAGCAGAAATGATATATAAGCCACAATTAAAAATAGACATTCTAAACGCCTCATGGTAGAAGACTCTATTCCCCATGGTAGAAGACTCTACACCCCTTGGTAGAAGACTCTACACCCCATGGTAGAAGACTCTACACCCCATGGCAGAAGACTCTATTCCCCATGGTAGAAGACTCTATTCCCCATGGTAGAAGACTCTACACCCCATGGTAGAAGCCTCTACACCCCATGGTAGAAGACTCTACACCCCATGGTAGAAGCCTCTACACCCCATGGTAGAAGACTCTACACCCCATGGTAGAAGACTCTACACCCCATGGTAGAAGACTCTACACCCCATGGTAGAAGACTCTGCACCCCAAGGTAGAAGACTCGCACCCCATGGTAGAAGACTCTACACCCCATGGTCATGGTAGAAGGCTCTACACCCCATTGTAGAAGACTCTACACTCCAAGGTAGAAGGCTCTACACCCCATGGTAGAAGACTCTATTCCCCATTGTAGAAGGCTCTACACCCCATTGTAGAAGACTCTATTCCCCATTGTAGAAGACTCTACACCCCATGGAAGAAGACTCTACACCCCATGGTAGAAGACTCTACACCCCATAGTAGAAGACTCTACACCCCATGGTAGAAGACCCTACACCCCATGGTAGAAGACTCTACACCCCATGGTAGAAGACTCTACAACCCGTGTTAGAACATAAATTACTATTTAAGAATTAATGTTGTTCGACATCACTGTGTTCCGGGCAGACTCAAAAGTAGTCCACGGGTATGCATGCTAATTGTGCCAGTATCCCGCTGCTTGAACACACTGCTACGTACCGCTTGGCGGTTTGGTCCCTATCTTCTACACTCAGTGGATCGTGAATTCATCCATGTGGATTTGTTTGATGGATGGAAAGAGGTGCGACATGTCGTAACTTGGGAAGTTTGTTTTTGTGAATTTGGTTTTGTACTTGATTAACGCTCCGGTCATATTATGTCGGCCTTTGTTCGGGTTTTGGTTGATGGACAGGACGAGTGGATTGTTGGATATCATCCAGGAGGAGGGATTATCGGAGTATATCCAGGCGTAGAGATAGAAAGAATGGATTATATCCAAGTAGGGGGATATAAATAGGGCATGACAACGTGGGATGTGAAGAGATCACGGGAGGGAGGGAGGACTAGGATTAGGACATGACAACGTGGGATGTGAGGAGATCACGGGAGGGAGGGAGTGACTAGGGGTCCTAAATAAAAACGGAGAGCGGTTTGCAGATCTTTATGTAGGAAACAAATTAGTCATAGGAGGAAGTATGTTTGCACACAGAGCAACATAAGGCAACAGGGCTATCCCCAGACCAGAAAACGAAGAATCAGATTGACCCCACCTGCGTAAACTCCAAATTTAGACGATCATTATTAGATGTCGGGGGAGGGGGGGGGGATGTGGCCTCAGACCACTTGTTAGTGATTGCGAAGGTACAGCTAAAGTGAAGGATAAACATATTGATGGAAGTCAGCAGGTCACGGTACAACAGGTCATGGTACAAAATGCCGCGGTACAGTGTGCAATACCTGAAAGAAGATAATTAGAAAAACGAGTTCCGTAAAACACTGAGGAATAAATATCAAGCCCTGGAGCAGCTAGATGAAGGGGCCAGCATTGAGGATAAATGGGAACAAGTACAAAGTACATGGAAAACTGCCAGCGAGGAAGTGCTAGGAATGAAGACACGGCAGCATGAAGAATGGATAAAAGCATAAACAATCACTAAGATCGAGAAGAGACGAAATCAGAAAATGGCCAGACTGAATAGTAGAACAAGAGGCACAGAAAGCACAGAAAGAGGATGTAGAGAGCAACGAGGAGGTTGAAAGGAGGACAAAAGAGGTTACGTTGATGGTCTGGCTGAGGAAGGGGAGGAGGCTGTAAGAAAGGGAAGTATGAAAGGTCTATATGAGGCTACCAAGAAACTATCGGGAAAGTATCAACAACAAGGTAGACCAATCAAAAATAAACTTGGGGAAAAGATAACTAACCTTGAAGAACAGAAGAAAAGATGGGTAGAATACCTTGAAGAACTTTTGAACAGACAACCCACCAGACATCCCACCAGCCAACCCACCAGACAAACCACCAGACAACCCACCAGCCAACCCACCAGACAAACCACCAGACAACCCACCAGCCAACCCACCAGACAACCCACCAGACAACCCACCAGCAGAGGAGGACATGTCGATCAACTGTGATAATCCAAGTAAAGAAGAGATTAGAAGGGCAATAGAGTTTCTAAGGAATGGAAAAGCAGCAGGACCTGATGGGATATCACCGGAAGCCATTAAAGCAGACGTTGAAACATCTACGAACATGCTCCACAACTTGATAGGCGCCGTCTGGGAGCAAGGAAGCTTACCAACAAATTGGAGAGAGGTCTACCCGGTGAAATTGTCTAATAAGGGAGATTTACAAGACTGCAAAAACCATAGAGGAATAATGTTAATATCAGTGCCGGGAAAAGTGTTAGAGTAATACTAGAAAGGTGGAAAAGGCAGTGGATAACAAGATACGGGATGAGCAGGCGGGCTTCAGACAGAATAGATCATGTATTGACCAGATAGTCACACTGCGGATAATTGTGGAGCGATCGTTGGAATGGATTTCAAGTTTGTGCATCAATTTCGTTGATTACGAAAAGGCTTTCGACAGTTTGGACAGAGATATACTCTGGAAACTACTGAGGCACTATGGAATTCCTCAAAAGCTCACAAACATAATTAGACAGGCGTATGAAATTATGCAATGTAGAGTTATACACGAAGAACAACTCACAAGCCATTCAAAATTAAACCAGGGGTACGACAGGGTTGCGTACTGTCGCCTTTCCTATTTATCCTGGCAGTGGACTGGATTTGGAAAGTAACAACAAGTGAGAGAAATGGAATCTAGTTGAACTTGAATAAACAGCTGGAGGACCTAGATTTTGTGGATGAAATAGCCCTTCTGTCTCACAACCAAATCCAAATGCAAAGGAAACTGGATAGACTGGATTATACCTCTAAACAAGTCGGTTTGAATATACATAAGGAAAAGACCAAAATAATTCGGGTCAATGCAGCTGCCACAGAACCAATCAGGCTGAGAGGAACGCCACTGGAAGAGGTAGAGGTATTTACATAACAAGGAAGTATCATCAACAAGGAAGGGGGGACAGACGAGGATATAAAAACAAGGATACAAACGCAAGAGTTGCAGTCGGAATGTTGAAACCTACATGGAACTCCGAGAGGATAAGAAGGAAGACAAAAATAAGGATTTTCAATTCAAATGTGAAGCCAGTCCTGTTGTATGGAGCGGAAACATGGAGGATGACCAATGACATGAGACTGAAGGGTTTTGTCACCACAGATGCCTGAGAAAGATTCTTGGTATAAATGATTTGACAACGTTACAGACGACAGACTGTGGGAGAGAGCGGGACAGGGTAAATTGGAACAGGAAATCTTAGGCCGAAAGTGGAGATGGATGGGTCATTCACTCAGGTCAGGCAATCCCTGTCATGGACCACCCCCCCCCCCGTCCCCTCAAGGAAGGAGAGGCATAGGCAGACCAATGAATACATGGAGACGAGATCTGTAGGCGGAAGTAAAGAAAACAGGAACAAGCTGGAAGGAAGTGGAAAAGATTGCACAGGACAGAGCTGGTTTATCGAGGGTTGGTTAATGGTCTATGTACCCTGGGTGAAAGAAGGTGAGAAAGAGAGAGGGTTGGTTAATGGTCTATTTAACCCTGGGTGAAAGAAGGTGAGAAAGAGAGAGGGTTGGTTAATGGTCTATGTACCCTTGGGTGAAAGAAGGTGAGAGAGAGAGAGGGTTGGTTAATGGTCTATTTAACCCTGGGTGAAAGAAGGTGAGAGAGAGAGAGGGTTGGTTAATGGTCTATTTAACCCTGGGTGAAAGAAGGTGAGAGAGAGGGTTGGTTAATGGTCTATTTAACCCTGGGTGAAAGAAGGTGAGAGAGAGAGAGGGTTGGTTAATGGTCTATGTACCCTTGGGTGATAGAAGGCGAAAGAGAGAGAGGGTTGGTTAATGGTCTATTTAACCCTGGGTGAAAGAAGGTGAGAGAGAGAGAGAGAGAGGGTTGGTTAATGGTCTATGTACCCTTGGGTGATAGAAGGCGAAAGAGAGAGAGGGTTGGTTAATGGTCTATTTAACCCTGGGTGAAAGAAGGTGAGAGAGAGAGAGGGTTGGTTAATGGTCTATGTACCCTTGGGTGATAGAAGGCGAAAGAGAGAGAGGGTTGGTTAATGGTCTATTTAACCCTGGGTGAAAGAAGGTGAGAGAGAGAGAGGGTTGGTTAATGGTCTATGTACCCTTGGGTGATAGAAGGCGAAAGAGAGAGAGGGTTGGTTAATGGTCTATTTAACCCTGGGTGAAAGAAGGTGAGAGAGAGAGAGGGTTGGTTAATGGTCTATGTACCCTTGGGTGATAGAAGGCGAAAGAGAGGGCTGCTTGATGTCCTATGTACCCCTGGATGATAGAAGGCGAAAGAGAGAGGGGGATAAAAAGAGTGGAATATATCAAAACAGACGGATTGAAATAATGGATTAGTGGATTATATCCAAGTAAATGTATAGCAAAGTGGATTAGTTTATATTCAATTAGTGGGATAGAAAGAGTGGAATATATCCATTCAGATGGATAGAAAGAATGGATTAGTGGATTATATCCAAGCAGGGAAAGAAAGAATTGATTAGTAGATTATATCCAAGTAGATGGATAGAAAGAGTGACACCAACATAGAAGAGGGCACCAGATACAAGTCTCATCTAGCTGCCAGGGGCACGAGCTCAAGGTCCAGAGAACCTTGGACTTACAAGACTATACAAACAGTGACCTGTGCTGTTTACACTCAGTCTCCAGTACAGGCCTCTGAGGGACACATCCAGCCGTCTCTAGCCATGTGGTCCTTGACTTCACCCCTGTCAACTGTCCTGTGTTTGGGTAGTAGCTTGTCCCTGTCAGCTGTGTTTGGGTAGTAGCTTGTCCCTGTCAGCTGTGTTTGGGTAGTAGCTTGTCCCTGTCAGCTGTGTTTGGGTAGTAGCTTGTCCCTGTCAGCTGTGTTTGGGTAGTAGCTTGTCCCTGTCAACTGTCCTGTGTTTGGGTAGTAGCTTGTCCCTGTCAACTGTGTTTGGGTAGTAGCTTGTCCCTGTCAACTGTGTTTGGGTGGTAGCTTGTCCCTGTCAACTGTCCTGTGTTTGGGTAGTAGCTTGTCCCTGTCAACTGTGTTTGGGTAATAGCTTGTCCCTGTCAACTGTGTTTGGGTAGTAGTTTGTCCCTGTCAACTGTGTTTGGGTAATAGCTTGTCCCTGTCAACTGTCCTGTGTTTGGGTAATAGCTTGTCCCTGTCAACTGTCCTGTGTTTGGGTAGTAGCTTGTCCCTGTCAACTGTGTTTGTGTAGTAGCTTGTCCCTGTCAACTGTATTTAGGTAGTAGCTTGTTCCTGTCAACTGTGTTTGGGTAGTAGCTTGTCTATGTCAACTGTGTTTGGATTTTAACTTGTCCCTGTCAGCTGTGTTTGGGTAGTAGTTTGTCCCTGTCAACTGTGTTTGGATTGTAAATTGTCCCTGCCAAATGTGCTGTGTTTGGGTAGTAGCTTGTCTCTGCCAACTGTCCTGTGTTGATGTTGGAACCGTTGCTAAGCTGTGTTTAGAATACCATTTGCAGTCTTCTTTTTCTTCTTTGCCTATATTTTAAATTTAAATTTCTTCCTAACGTGAATGCCAGATCTCTGGATACATTTTGCTGTAGTGTAGAGTTCTTAAAGGCTTCCAGCTTTGTGTGGAGGTTTTTCATGGCGGGCCAGTGCACATAACACAGTTGTCTAAGCAAATAACAGTCTTGTAGGATATATCCGGCTGTCTGCGCTGCTCGTCCGCATGTACACGTTGGTGCTGAATCCAATTTGAACCGGTGTAAAAAGCCATTTAATCTTATGTCCCGTTTTCATGTGGAATAGAATCACTTGCTCTGTTTGATCTTCTTCTTGTTCGTTCGTTCTCAATCTCCCACTACCAAACCCTGAAAGGTCTTAAGTAGCAGAATTTAGACCAGAGAACGGAATGCGTTGTGTCGTAGTTTACAGCTTGGCTGTGTTATTTGCACCTTTCGGTACAACACATCCGACTTCAGTAAGAATTTTTGAGTACTGGGTTAGCATTCCCTCTTCGATCCCTTCTCCTTAGCCAGTCTGCCCTGCTGCAGCCTGTTATCCAGGATCACCGTGTGGAGGTGTAGAAGGGTCTTGGCAGCTCTGGTTCGCTGGCCCTGACGCTAGCAGTCAGCTATGGGTCGCTGACCACTGCGCTGCTCAGCATCTTGATCCCGCTCTATTTGATCAAGACAGTGATAGTTGTCTTTCGTTTGGTCAACTCTGAAAGTCGCCGTATCGAAAGGTGGCACGGAGACCCCAGAGATGGAACTTTGGGAGGAACCTTCCCCCGGACATCATCTACCATACACAACATGGAAGTCGCTGAACAGACTCCGAACTGGTGTATCATGGTGGAAGAGGAATATGAAATGATGGGGATACACAGATGATGACACGTGACTGTGGCCCAATCTGATGGCCTGCCCCAACCTCCAGGAAACGTGCAATAGGTTTGAAATGCTGGAGGCAATCCATGTCGCTGGATAGTGGATGCAAGATATATAACGTGGTGCTTGGACACGGAAAATAAGTAAGTTTGGTCAACTTTCCTCATGGCTTGGATAAGGGTCGTTATTTTTTGCCTGGAAGGGGATGTTTTGTTCTCGCGCTGATACATCCTTTGCCAACCTGTCTGCTGTCTCGTTTCCTGGTGTTCCACGATGTGATGGTACCCACTGTAGCACTACCCTTCTCTTGGCTTTTAGTTCGCCTAAGGCCCCTTTTAAGCTCTGACAATTGATCATTCTTGAGGGCTTGCAGAACTGACATACCATCTGTAAGGAACAGAACAAGCTGGCATTGACTTGTTGTGATGTGTATTGTTTCTATGGCAATTCTTAGCGCCTGTTCTTCGACCGAGTAATTTCAACACCATTGTATGTGTCCCTAAACTTCTGCTTCTTCTTAGTTCATCCTCAGATCAAGGTCCTGGTTTCTCTTACATCCTCAGATCAAGGTCCCGATTTCTCTTACATCCTCAGATCAAGATCCCGGTTTCTCTTAAATCCTCAGTTCAAGGTCCCAGTTTCTGTTACATCCTCAGATCAAGGTCCCGGTTTCTCTTACATCTTCAGATCAAGGTCCCGGTTTCTCTTACATCCTCAGATCAAGGTCCCGGTTTCTCTTACATCCTCAGATCAGGGTCCCGGTTTCTCTTACATCCTCAGATCAAGGTCCAATTTCTCTTACAAAGGACACCGTTGTTTGGAAGGCTGTTTCATCTTTATACAGCTTTTGTCTCATATCTGTCTCACGAGGCCAGCATTGTTCTCTCTTTTCCTGCGTGAGCGTGCAGCTTTGCAGGATGTGTTCCGCGGTCATGATATGCTCCCCACATGGGCACCTGTCATCTGTCCCAATCCTCATTTTGTTGTAAAGATGACCCTTGAGTCTGTTATGCCCAGTTCTCAGTTTGAAGATGATGACTTGCTCTTCTCTAGTTAAGTTAAAGTAGCTGTCCTCTTTTCGGAAGTCGGGGTGTGGATCAGCCCATTTTACCCCGAAGTTGGCTTTAATTATGGTCTTGGCCTCATTATATGTGTTGCTCAGGTCTGTTTGTGGGGATGCTCCTCCACTCTTTGCTAGTTTGTCTGCAGCTTCATTTCCTTCAATATTGCAGTGGGATGGGATCCACTGTATGGCCAACCTTGGGTGTTCTGCTGAGAGCTGTGTCAGGGAGAACATACATTGCTTGAGATCTTCATCTTTGTGTTATTTTAGCGCTGCTAATACTGACGCTGCATCAGCCAGGAACCCTATGTTATCTTGGTGTATATCTTTACCATGTAGGCCTATTACAAGCTCAGCTGTGGCCGTCATTGCCTCTACTTCAGAAGTTATTATTTATCTTCCCGTTTTTTGTACTCGAGTTCTCCATTCCTTAGTATGTATAGACCCCTTCACCTCCATTGGATGTCGCTTTGTAAGCTGAGCCATCTGTACCTGTATCCATGTTTCTGTGGATATACTCTCCTAAACCATCGCCTGTAGGCGTGTGCCCACCTCCGTCACTGGGGGCTCGCCAGGGCATTACCTGCGAAAACTAAATTGAATTGAACAAAAGATGGATTATGAACCACCGTCAATGGGGAGATGTCAAACGATTTGGACGGATAATACTAGTATTTCCTAAAGATGGCGGGGCACCCTGAAACAATTCCCTACCCTACGGGAACATTCCAGCGTGCGTGTCCACCCGACCATTTTTCATTCGATCCTTAATTTTCACGTCACAAATCCCATTAACACACCTCTCGCATTCACCAGCCTCGCACCTTCGCTTCCGGTCACTTTAACTTTCTTTGTGTCTGGTCGGCACATGGTCAGACATACCAGCAGGGTTTCGGACAGTGGTCCCCGAACTGTTTTCTCTGAGCCACCATTTCGGAATTAGAATAAGGCCCGATCGTGTCAACCATTTTATTGATCAGAACTTCCAACGAAACAAAACATCGACTTCCGTAAATGCTCAATTTTACAGAGCATAAGAACTTGATTATACGGTCCAAATACATCAAGAATGTATCAAACATGAAGATACATGTTGTCTTGTCCTTAATTCTCGTATTTCAGTACTTCTTTTTCGTTCTCTTCTTCTTCCTCTACGCTCTCTTCTTCTTCCTCTACGCTCTCTTCTTCTTCCTCTACGCTCTCTTCTTCTTCCTCTACACTCTCTTCTTCTTCCTCTACGCTCTCCAATGTCAAGAATCTAACCACTTTCCCACAGGGAGCATGTCGGAAAAGGTGACTAACTGTGTGATATGGCGTAACACCGGTCATGGTTAGATGGTCTCTTAAGAGCTGTATAGATGGCGCCTAACAGGTTGAGGTCTACTCTGCTCTAGTATTTGACTCCATTAATATGAACTCGCACATCGATTAGCTACCCTCTGCGGCACGTGTTCCAACGCAGTAGAGTAATAGGCTGCTCAAGCCTAGTCCGCTAAGCAGGAAATTCTCCTGCCGGCTACATATAACTCACACCAGAGATGGGACCTGCCTATGGGCATCTGTCCCGGTAAAATCACATGTCGACTAAGATAATAAATTTATTCATCATCACCATCATGTAGCATGTCCTTTGTAGAACGTCGCTCCCATCACAGTCTGTCTGAAAGAAACTCGTTCCCTTGCCGAAACTCCAGCCTCCGCCACAGGCATTCCTGGATATCTTGGTGCCATCGTCTTCTTGGTCTATCCCTTCCTCTTTTGCCTGGCACCATACCTTCCATCACCGTTCTCTCAAGACTGCTGTGTCTCTTGATGTGACCAAAGTATTTACATTTTCTAGCCAAAATGGAATTGATAAACCAGTTCTCCTTTATGCTCAACTCTTGCCGAATGTCTGCATTTGTCTTTTTCTCCGTCCAGGATATTCTGAGGATCTTTCTGTAACATTTTGACTCGAAGGATTCGATTCTTTGTCTAGAAGTTTTGGTAATCGTCAATGATTCACAGCCATAAGCTGCCACAGAAAAAAAACACAGGCTCTCAAGGCTTTTATTTTTATCATTTTGTTGGTGCCCTGCCATAATTTCTTCAGGCTGTTCAGTCTTTGCATCGCCATAGCTAGTCTGAAATAAATAATTAATTAATTGACTTAAAATCAGTGTGGCATAGGCTTTTGAGAAGTTTGAGAACCGCTGTTTCATGTGTTAGACCACCTGACAGCCAGCGGGGGTGGGGGCGGCGATACAGAATAATGGCTGCGTCTATTCCCAGATGAAAGCCATCTGGACCATGCTTGCTACTTTCATTGATGACCGACACACGATTACCTGCCCCCGTACACAAAGGCCGGCTAAGAATGGGATCTATAGACCTCAGTAAACAGCATTCCGGAAGTGGATGGAATGTGGCGCAATCCACTCGGGGGTCAGTGGAAGAAAGAAAACGTTGTTAACATACGGCCAGCCCGGTTCTAAGGGAGAGAATAAAGGACAATTGATGAACTTGATAAATGGCAGAGCAAAGAGAGTTGGTCAGTGTCATTTATATGAAAATAAGGCGAGGCTGCGGCGGAAATGGGGATTAAAATAAAGTGTGAAAAAACATAAAGAGGTATAGTAAGATACCGCACTAAGATAAGAACACAAACGAAACGTACGACAAAAAGACCTGCATCAGAGGCAATGAACAACAACAATAATGAACTAACGAGTTATAGAAGAGAAGAATAAACAAATGGCCATTTAGTATCTATTCTCCGACCTGTGAGGAGCCGAGCAATTTGGTATCTGGTCTCCGACCCACGAGGAGCCATTTGACCATTTCTTGTTATCCCTAGTTTTTTTATTATTAAAAATAAAAGGTTTGTATTTCTGAAGTTTACTGGGGAAGGCTCCATCTTTTCCAACCAGGAGATTAGTCCTCTGGGCCACATCAGGCCGTTGGCCAGTGTATGGATGTGTGTGTGTCTGTAATGTGAACGTGTTGGTCAGTGTATGGATGCGTGTGTGTGTGTGTCTGTTTGTAATGTGGACGTATTGGCCAGTGTATGGGTGTGTGTGTCTGTCTGTAATGTGGACGTATAGGCCAGTGTATAGATGCGTGTGTAATTACATTGTTTTTGTTGCGTTCGCCTTATTTCTCAATTCCCCTAGACGATGTGCGTTGCACTATGGTTTTATATTTTGCGATGGCAGGCCTTGTACATCGTACTTCAGCACGTATTTTATGTAAGGGTTTGCTTCCCCGGGGTAACGGCCGGTTCTGTGATGGGATCGAACCCAGCACCTTCTGGTTGTGAGCCCTGTCACTAAACCACTCTCCCACGCCGTCCTCCGTTATCCCAGATGAAGACCTATTGGTCGTAACGGAGGCTTAGTTTGTGTTTTGGTCTTAATGCAGTATCTGGGCATACCAATTTATGTTTCTTTACACTGTAATTAATATAGAGCCAAACCAGTCGCAACGAAGATAATTATGGACAATAAAGAAATAGGATTAAAGAGGGTCAGTGTACTTTGTGGGAGAAACATCATGTCTTCTTCTTCTTCGTTCTCAAAACTCCCGCTGCAAAGCCCTGACAAGGGCTTTGAAGTAAAATGCTGTTCGGAGAACGGAATTCGTTGTTTCGTATTTTACAGCTTGATTGCGATATTTGCACTGTTCGGTCCGACACATCCAACTTCAGCTGGCATTTGTGGATACCTGATAAGCCTCCCCTCTTCGATCCCTTCTTCTTAGCCAGTCTGCCCTGTTGCAGCCTGTTATCCAGGATCACCGCGTGGAGGTGGAGAAAGCCGTGACAGCTCTGGGTCGCTGACCTCTACAGCTTATTCACAGCTCAGGATGTTGATTCAAGTTTTGCAGTCAATGCCAAGTTGTTGTTTTTTTCAACTTAACTTAACGTCTTTATACTGGTTTAGAAGACCCTGCAGAGTCTGTATACAACCAGATTCATTTACATCACCTCGTTTTAAAAGCTATGCGCATCCAATTTATTCTTAAATGCATTAACTGTCCCTGCCTCCACTACCTCCCATGGCAATGCATTCCAAACATTCACCACTCTCTGACTAAAAAAATATTTTCTAATATATAATCTGGTCCTTTCTTTAGTCAGCTTGTAGCTATGCCCTCGTGTTATTGTGGGTGGCTGTGTTAAATACAACTTGTTATGACCTAATTTATCCATTCCTTTGATCATCTTATAAACCTGTATTAAGTCACCACGAATTCTTCTCTCTTCTGAGTCTTTCCTCATAACTGTAATTCTGGAATCCCACTATCAGCTTTGTCGCTCTTTTTTTTTGGTATTCTTTCCAGCATGTTTATATCTCCTCTATGATAAGGCTCCACACCTGTACACAGTACTCCAATCTAGGTCTAACTAAAGCTTTATACAGTTTGACTATCACTTCCTTGCTCCTTTGTTTAATATAGTGCTTTTAGGGGGAAAGTTTTGCCTTTCTGTATTATAATGGCGGAGGCATACCCTTTCCCCATTGACCGCAATCTAGGCCATATCAGGATGTATTAACCGGTACTTGGATGCGTGTGTGCCTTCTGTATGTACCTATGATAGTTAGGGCTCTCTCAGAGGTCAGCCAACCAAAGTACAATGAAAGGGCCTCATCTTGAGGGCGAGTGTTAGGGTTGTGTGTCTCTCGCTGTGCTCATCTCCTTGTTCATGCCAAGTTGAAGAATCTGCAGGTGTTTTGTAGCAGGTGAGTGGAGCTGTAAAAGGTGTTGGTGATTGTTGGGGCCCCGACAAAAACGTATCTCTGGCTGCGGCGAGTCCGGGGCAAGTGAGCAGCACACAAGCTGGGTCAGTTAGGTTTGTTTGCAGCGTCTAACTTGTCGTCTGATGTGTTCTGTCCTAAGTTGGAAGATTATGCTCTGTTCCTTGCTTTGTAGTTTATTGTTATTTTTGTTTGGGTGTGTCATTTATGTATACATAGGCACGCCAGTAGACCCTTCCGTTAATCGGTTCCGCTATTCCTTTTTGATGTTGAGGTTGAGTATTTGGTTTCTTCTCTGTTTATTTGAACCATGCTGTCTCCTAGTTTTACTAATCTGCCTCCATGTTGGCTGGTGTGTTTATGTGAACCATTTTACTAATCTGTCTGCATGTTAGCTGATGCGTTTATGTGAACCATTTTACTAATCTGTCTGCATGTTAGCTGATGCGTTTATTTGAACCATTTTACTAATCTGTCTGCATGTTAGCTGATGCGTTTATTTGAACCATTTTACTAATCTGTCTGCATGTTAGCTGATGCGTTTATTTGAACCATTTTACTAATCTGTCTGCATGTTAGCGGATGCGTTTATTTGAACCATTTTACTAATCTGTCTGCATGTTAGCTGATGCTTTTATTTGAACCATTTTACTAATCTGTTTGCATGTTAGCTGATGCGTTTATTTGAACCATTTTACTAATCTGTTTGCATGTTAGCTGATGCTTTTATTTGAACCATGCTTTCTCCTAGTTTTACTAATCTGTCTGCTTGTTGGCTGGTGTGTTTATTTGAACCATGCATGATCCTAGTTTTTCTAGTCTGTCTGCTTTCTCATTGCCTGATATGTCTATATGTCCTGGAATCAACTGGAGGGTGACTGGGGTGTTGTTTGGATCTTTTCAATCCTCTCAGCCACTGTTTTAATTTCTTTGCTGTGAGCTTGTAGGTATGTCTCTAGTACTTGTAGGCATGTCTGCTTGTAGGTATGTCTCTAGTGCTTGTAGGTATGTCTATAGTGCTTGTAGGTATATCTGCTTGTAGGTATTTCTCTAGTGCTTGTAGGTATGTCTCTAGTGCCTGTACGTATTTCTCTAGTGCTTGCAGGTATGTCTCTAGTGGTTGTAGGTATGTCTGCTTGTAGGCATGTCTCTAGTGCCTGTAGGTATGTCTCTAGTGCTTGTAGGTATGTTTCTAATGCTTGTAGGTATGTCTCTAGTGCTTGTAGGTATGTCTCTAGTGCTTGTAGGCATGTCTCTAGTGCTTGTAGGTATGTCTCTAGTGCTTGCAGGTATGTCTCTAGTGCTTGTAGGCATGTCTCTAGTGCTTGTAGGTATGTCTCTAGTGCTTGTAGGTATGTCTCTAGTGCCTGTAGGTATATCTCTAGTACTTGTAGGTATGTCTCTAGTGCCTGTAGGTATATCTCTAGTACTTGTAGGTATGTCTCTAGTGCCTGTAGGTATATCTCTAGTGCTTGTAGGTATGTCTCTAGTGCCTGTAGGTATATCTCTAGTGCTTGTAGGTATGTCTCTAGTGCCTGTAGGTATATCTCTAGTACTTGTAGGTATGTCTCTAGTGCTTGTAGGTATGTCTCTAGTGCTTGAAGGTATGTCTGCTTCTAGGTATGTCTCTAGTGCTTTTAGGTATGTCTCTAGGGCTTGCAGGCATGTCTCTAGTGCTTGTAGGTATGTCTCTAGTGCTTGTAGGTATGTCTCTAGAGCCTGTAGGTATGTCTCTAGTGCCTCTAGGTATGTCTCTAGTGCCTGTAGGTATGTCTCTTGTGCTTGTAGGTATGTCTCTAGTGCTTGTAGGTATGTCTTTAGTGCCTGTAGTTATGTCTCTAGTGCTTGTAGGTATGTCACTAGTGTTTGTAGGTATGTCTCTAGTGATTGTAGATATGTCACTAGTGTTTGTAGGTATGTCTATAGTGATTGTAGATATGTCTCTAGTGCTTGTAGGTATGTCTCTAGTGCATGTAGGTATCTCTCTAGTGCCTGTAGGTATGTCACTAGTGCTTTCGGTATGTCTAGTGCCTGTAGGTATGTCTGTAGTGCTTTTAGGTATGTCTCTAGTGCTTGTAGGTATGTCTGCTTGTAGGTATGTCTCTAGTGCTTGTAGATATGTCTCTAGTGCATGTAGGTATGTCTCTAGAGCTTGTAGGTATGTCTCGAGTGCTTGCAGGTATGTCTCTAGTGCTTGTAGGTATGTCTCTAGTGCTTGTAAGTATGTCTCTAGGGATTGTAGGTATGTCTACTTGTAGGTATGTCTCTAGTGGCTGAAGGTATGTCTCTAGTGGCTGTAGGTATATCTCTAGTGCTTGAAGGCATGTCTCTAGTAGCTGTAGGTATGTCTCTAATGACTGTAGGTATGTCTCTAGTGGCTGTAGGTATGTCTCTAGTGGCTGTACGTATGTCTCTAGTGGCTGTAGGTATGTCTCTAGTGCTTGTAGGTATGTCTGCTTGTATGTATGTCTCTAGTGGCTGTAGGTATGTCTCTAGTGCTTGCAGGTATGTCTCTAGTGCTTGTAGGTATGTCTCTAGTGCTTGTAAGTATGTCTCTAGTGATTGTAGGTATGTCTACTTGAAGGTATGTCTCTAGTGGCTGAAGGTATGTCTCTAGTGGCTGTAGGTATGTCTCTAGTGCTTCAGGGTATGTTTCTAGTAGCTGTAGGTATGTCTCTAGTGGCTGTAGGTATGTCTCTAGTGGCTGTAGGTATGTCTATAGTGACTGTAGGTATGTCTCTAGTGGCTGTAGGTATGTCTCTAGTGCTTGTAGGTATGTCTGCTTGTAGGTATGTCTCTAATGGCTGTAGGTATGTATCTAGTAGCTGTAGGTATGTCTCTAGTGGCTGTAGGTATGTCTCTAGTGCTTTTAGGTACGTCTCTAGTACTTGCAGGTATGTCTCTAGTCGTTATAGGTATGTTTCTAGTAGCTGTAGGCATGTCTCTAGTGCCTGTAGGTATGTTTCTAGTGCTTGTAGGTATGTCTGCTTGTAGGGATGTCTCTAGTGCTTGTAGGTATGTCTCTAGTCCTTGTAGGTATGTCTCTAGTCCTTATAGGTATGTCTCTAGTGCCTGTAGGTATGTCTCTAGTGCTTGCAGGTATGTCTCTAGTGCTTGTAGGTATATCTGCTTATAGGTATGTCTCTAGTGATTGTACTTATGTCTCTAGTGATTGTAGGTATGTCTGCTTGTAGGTATGTCTCTAGTGCTTGTAGGTATGACTGCTTGTAGGCATATCTCTAGTGCTTTTAGGTATGTCTGCTTGTAGGTATGTCCCCAGTGCTTGTAGGTATGTCTCTAGTGCCTGTAGGTATGTCTCTAGTGGCTGTAGGTATGTCTCTAGTGGCTGTTGGTATGTCTCTAGTGCTTGTAGGTATGTCTGCTTGTAGGCATGTCTCTAATGGCTGTAGGTATGTATCTAGTAGCTGTAGGTATGTCTCTAGTGGCTGTAGGTATGTCTCTAGTGCTTTTAATTATGTCTCTAGTGCTTGCACGTATGTCTCTAGTCGTTATAGGTGTGTTTCTAGTGGCTGTAGGCATGTCTCTAGTGCCTGTAGGTATGTCTCTAGTGCTTGTAGGTATGTCTGCTTGTAGGGATGTCTCTAGTGCTTGTAGGTATGTCTCTAGTCCTTGTAGGTATGTCTCTAGTCCTTATAGGTATGTCTCTAGTGCATGTAGGTATGTCTCTAGTGCCTGTAGGTATGTCTGTAGTGCTTGTAGGTATGTCTCTAGTGCTTGTAGGTATGACTGCTTGTAGGCATGTCTCTAGTGCTTGTAGGTATGTCTGCTTGTAGGTATGTCCCTAGTGCCTGTAGGTATGTCTCTAGTGCCTGTAGCTATGTCTCTAGTGGTTGTAGGTATGTCTGCTTGTAACTATGTCTCTAGTGCATGTTGGTATGTCTCCAGTGCCTGTAGGTATGTCTCTAGTGCTTGTAGGTATGTCTGCTTGTAGGTATGTCTCTAGTGCTTGTAGGTATGTCTCTAGTGCCTGTAGGTTTGTCTCTAGTGCTTGTAGGTATGTCTCTAGTGGTTGTAGGTAGGTCTGCTTGTAGGTATCTCTCTAGTGCTTGTAGGTATGTCTCTAGTGCCTCTAGGTATGTCTCTAGTGCCTGTAGGTATGTCTCTAGTGCTTGTAGGTATGTCTCTAGTGCCTGTAGGTATGTCTCTAGTGCTAGTAGGTATGTCTCTAGTGCTTGTAGGTATGTCTCTAGTGCTTGTAGGTATGTCTCTAGTGCCTGTAGTTATTTCTCTAGTGCTTGTAGGTATGTTTCTAGTGCTTATACTTATGTCTCTAGTCCTTGTAAGTATGTTTCAAGTGCTTGTAGGTATGTCTACTTGTAAGTATGTCTCTAGTAGCTGTAGGTATGTCTCTAGTGGCTGTAGGTATGTCTAAAGTGCTTGTAGGTATGTCTCTAGTAGCTGTAGGTATGTCTCTAGTGGCTGTAGGTATGTCTCTAGTGGCTGTAGGTATGTCTCTAGTGGCTGTAGATATGTCTCTAGTAGCTGTAGGTATGTCTCTAGTGGATGTAGGTATGTCTGCTTGTAGAGATGTTTCTAGTGCTTGCAGGTATGTTTCTAGTGCTTGTAGGTTATATCTAGTGCATGTAGGTATGTCTCTAGTGCCTGTAGGTATGTCTGTAGTGCTTGTAGGTATGTCTCTAGTGCTTGTAGGTATGACTGCTTGTAGGCATGTCTCTAGTGCTTGTAGGTATGTCTGCTTGTAGGTATGTCCCTAGTGCCTGTAGGTATGTCTCTAGTGCCTGTAGCTATGTCTCTAGTGCTTGTAGGTATGTCTGCTTGTAGGTATGTCCCTAGTGCATGTAGGTATGTCTCCAGTGCCTGTAGGTATGTCTCTAGTGCTTGTAGGTATGTCTGCTTGTAGGTATGTCTCTAGTGCTTGTAGGTATGTCTCTAGTGCCTGTAGGTTTGTCTCTAGTGCTTGTAGGTATGTCTCTAGTGGTTGTAGGTAGGTCTGCTTGTAGGTATCTCTCTAGTGCTTGTAGGTATGTCTCTAGTGCCTCTAGGTATGTCTCTAGTGCCTGTAGGTATGTCTCTAGTGCTTGTAGGTATGTCTCTAGTGCCTGTAGGTATGTCTCTAGTGCTAGTAGGTATGTCTCTAGTGCTTGTAGGTATGTCTCTAGTGCTTGTAGGTATGTCTCTAGTGCCTGTAGTTATTTGTCTAGTGCTTGTAGGTATGTTTCTAGTGCTTAAAGTTATGTCTCTAGTCCTTGTAAGTATGTTTCAAGTGCTTGTATGTATGTCTACTTGTAAGTATGTCTCTAGTAGCTGTAGGTATGTCTCTAGTGGCTGTAGGTATGTCTAAAGTGCTTGTAGGTATGTCTCTAGTAGCTGTAGGTATGTCTCTAGTGGCTGTAGGTATGTCTCTAGTGGATGTAGGTATGTCTCTAGTGGCTGTAGGTATGTCTCTAGTTGCTGTAGATATGTCTCTAGTAGCTGTAGGTATGTCTCTAGTGGATGTAGGTATGTCTGCTTGTAGAGATGTTTCTAGTGCTTGCAGGTATGTTTCTATTGCTTGTAGGTTATCTCTAGTGAATGTAGGTATGTATCTAGTGCCTGTAGGTATGTCTCTAATTCCTCTATGTATGTCTCTAGTGCCTGTAGGTATGTCTCTAGTGCTTGTAGGTATATCTCTAGTGCTTGTAGGTATGTCTCTAGTGCTTGTAGGTATGTCTGTAGTTCTTGTAGGTAAGTCTCTAGTGCTTGTAGGTATGTCTCTAGTGCTTGTAAGTATGTCTCTAGTGCTTGTAGGTATGTCTCTAGTGCTTGTATGTATGTCTCTAGTGCTTGTAGGTAAGTCTAATTGTAGGTAAGTCTCTAGTGGCTGTAGGTATGTCTCTAGTGGCTGTAGGTATGTCTCTAGTGCTTGTAGGTATGTCTCTAGTGGCTGTAGGTATGTCTCTAGTGGCTGTAGGTATGTCTCTAGTGCTCGTAGGTATGTCTCTAGTGCTTGTAGGTATGTCTCTAGTGCTTGTAGGTATGTCTGCTTGAAGGGATGTCTCTAGTGCTTGTAGGTATGTCTCTATTGCTTGTAGATATGCCTCTAGTGCTTGTAAGTATGTCTCTAGTGCTGGTAGGTATGTCTCTAGTGCTTGTAGGTATGTCTCTAGTGCTTGTATGTATGTCTCTAGTGCTTGTAGGTATGTCCCTAGTGCTTGTCGGTATGTCTGCTTGTAGGTATGTCTCTAGTGGTTGTAGGTATGTCTCTAAGGGCTGTAGGTATGTCTCTAGTGCTTGTAGGTATGTCTGCTTTTAGGTGTGTCTCTAGTGGCTGTAGGTATGTCTCTAGTGGCTGTAGGTATGTCTCTAGTGGCTGTAGGTATGTCTCTAGTGCTTGAAGGTATGTCTCTAGTGCCTGTAGGTACGTCTATAAAGCTTGCAGGTATGTCTCTTGTGGTTATAGGTATGTTTCTAGTGGCTGTAGGTATGTCTCTAGTGGCTGTAGGTATGTCTCTAGTGCCTGTAGGTATGTCTCTAGTGCTTGTAGGTATGTCTCAAGTGCTTGTAGGTATGTCTCTAGTGGTTGTAGTTATTTCTCTAGTTCTTGTAAGTATGTCTCTAGTGCTTGTAGGTATGTCTCTAGTGCTTGTAGCTATGTCTGTAGTGCTTGTAGGTATGTCTCTAGTGTCTGTAGGTATGTCTCTAGTGGCTGTAGGTATGTCTCTAGTGCTAATAGGTATGTCTCTAGTGGCTGTAGGTATGTCTATAGTGGCTGTAGGTATGTCTCTAGTGCTTGTAGGCATGTCTGCTTGTAGGTATGTCTCTAATGCTTATAGGTATGTCTCTAGTGCTTGTAGATATGTCTATAGTGTCTGTATTTATATCTCTATTGCTTGTAGGTATGTCTACTTGTAGGTATATCTCTAGTTGCTGTAGGTATTTCTCTAGTTCTTGTAAGTATGTCTCTAGTGCTTGTAGGTATGTCTCTAGTCCTTGTAGGTATGTCTGTATTGCTTGTAGGTATGTCTACTTGTAGGTATGTCTCTAGTTGCTGTAGGTAAGTCTCTAGTGGCTGTAGGAATGTCTCTAGGGCTTGTAGGTATGTCTCTAGTGTCTGTAGGTATGTCTCTAGTCGCTGTAGGTATGTCTCTAGTGCTCATAGGTATGTCTCTAGCGGCTGTAGGTATGTCTCAAGTGGCTGAAGGTATGTCTCTAGTGCTTGTAGGCATGTCTGCTTGTAGGTATGTCTCTAGTGCTTGTAGGTATGTCTCTAGTGCTTGTAGGTATGTCTCTATTGTCTGTAGGTATGTCTCTAGTGGCTGTAGGTATGTCTCTAGTGCTTGTAAGCATGTCTGCTTGTAGGTATGTCTCTAGTGCTTGTAGTTATGTCTCTAGTGCTTGTAGGTATGTTTCTAGTGCTCTTAGTTATATCTCTAGTCCTTGTAAGTATGTTTCAAGTGCTTGTAGGTATGTCTACTTGTAAGTATGTCTCTAGTAGCTGTAGGTGTGTCTCTAGTGGCTGTAGGTATGTCTAAAGTGCTTGTTGGTATGTCTCTAGTAGCTGTAGGTATGTCTCTAGTTGCTGTAGGTATGTCTCTAGTGGCTGTAGGTATGTCTCTAGTGCATGTAGGTATGTATCTAGTGCCTGTAGGTATGTCTCTAGTTCTTGTAGGTATATGTCTAGTGCTTGTAGGTATGTCTCTAGTGCTTGTAGGTATGTCTGTAGTGCTGGTAAGTAAGTCTCTAGTGCTTGTAGGTATGTCTCTAGTGCTTGTATGTATGTCTCTAGTGCTTGTAGGTAAGTCTAATTGTAGGTATGTCTCTAGTGGCTGTAGGTATGTCTCTAGTGGCTGTAGGTATGTCTCTAGTGGCTGTAGGTATGTCTCTAGTGGCTGTAGGTATGTCTCTAGTGGCTGTAGGTATGTCTCTAGTGCTCGTAGGTATGTCTCTAGTGCTTGTAGGTATGTCTGCTTGAAGGGATGTCTCTAGTGCTTGTAGGTATGTCTCTAGTGTTTGTAGATATGCCTCTAGTGCTTGTAGGTATGTCTCTAGTGCTGGTAGGTATGTCTCTAGGCATGGCAGGTATGTCTCTAGTGCTTGTAAGTATGTCTCTAGTGCTTGTAGGTATGTCCCTAGTGCTTGTAAGTATGTCTCTAGTGCTTGTAGGTATGTCCCTAGTGGTTGTAGGTATGTCTCTAGTGGCTGTAGGTATGGCTCTAATGCTCGTAGGTATGTCTCTAGTGCTTGTAGATATGTCTCTAGTGCTTGTCGGTATGTCTGCTTGTAGGTATGTCTCTAGTGGCTGTAGGTATGTCTCTAAGGGCTGTAGGTTGGTCTCTGGTGCTTGTAGGTATGTCTGCTTTTAGGTGTGTCTCTAGTGGCTGTAGGTATGTCTCTAGTGGCTGTAGGTATGTCTCTAGTGGCTGTAAGTATGTCTCTAGTGTTTGTAGGTATGTCTCTAGTGCCTGTAGGTACGTCTATAATACTTGCAGGTATGTCTCTTGTGGTTATAGGTATGTTTCTAGTGGCTGTAGGTATGTCTCTAGTGGCTGTAGGTATGTCTCTAGTGCCTGTGGGTATGTCTCTAGTGCTTGTAGGTATGTCTCAAGTTCTTGTAGGTATGTATCTAGTGGTTGTAGGTATTTCTCTAGTTCTTGTAAGTATGTCTCTAGTGCTTGTAGGTATGTCTCTAGTGCTTGTAGGTATGTCTGTAGTGCTTGTAGGTATGTCTACTTGTAGGTATGTCTCTAGTGGCTGTAGGTATGTCTCTAGTGGCTGTAGGTATGTCTCTAGTGCTTGTAGGTATGTCTCTAGTGTCTGTAGGTATGTCTCTAGTGGCTGTAGGTATGTCTCTAGTGCTTGTAGGTATGTCTCTAGTGCCTGTAGTTATTTGTCTAGTGCTTGTAGGTATGTTTCTAGTGCTTAAAGTTATGTCTCTAGTCCTTGTAAGTATGTTTCAAGTGCTTGTATGTATGTCTACTTGTAAGTATGTCTCTAGTAGCTGTAGGTATGTCTCTAGTGGCTGTAGGTATGTCTAAAGTGCTTGTAGGTATGTCTCTAGTAGCTGTAGGTATGTCTCTAGTGGCTGTAGGTATGTCTCTAGTGGATGTAGGTATGTCTCTAGTGGCTGTAGGTATGTCTCTAGTTGCTGTAGATATGTCTCTAGTAGCTGTAGGTATGTCTCTAGTGGCTGTAGGTATGTCTCTAGTGGATGTAGGTATGTCTCTAGTGGCTGTAGGTATGTCTCTAGTTGCTGTAGATATGTCTCTAGTGGCTGTAGGTATGTCTCTAGTGCTTGTAGGTATGTCTCTAGTGCTAGTAGGTATGTCTCTAGTGCTTGTAGGTATGTCTCTAGTGCTTGTAGGTATGTCTCTAGTGCCTGTAGTTATTTGTCTAGTGCTTGTAGGTATGTTTCTAGTGCTTAAAGTTATGTCTCTAGTCCTTGTAAGTATGTTTCAAGTGCTTGTATGTATGTCTACTTGTAAGTATGTCTCTAGTAGCTGTAGGTATGTCTCTAGTGGCTGTAGGTATGTCTAAAGTGCTTGTAGGTATGTCTCTAGTAGCTGTAGGTATGTCTCTAGTGGCTGTAGGTATGTCTCTAGTGGATGTAGGTATGTCTCTAGTGGCTGTAGGTATGTCTCTAGTTGCTGTAGATATGTCTCTAGTAGCTGTAGGTATGTCTCTAGTGGATGTAGGTATGTCTGCTTGTAGAGATGTTTCTAGTGCTTGCAGGTATGTTTCTATTGCTTGTAGGTTATCTCTAGTGAATGTAGGTATGTATCTAGTGCCTGTAGGTATGTCTCTAATTCCTCTATGTATGTCTCTAGTGCCTGTAGGTATGTCTCTAGTGCTTGTAGGTATATCTCTAGTGCTTGTAGGTATGTCTCTAGTGCTTGTAGGTATGTCTGTAGTTCTTGTAGGTAAGTCTCTAGTGCTTGTAGGTATGTCTCTAGTGCTTGTAAGTATGTCTCTAGTGCTTGTAGGTATGTCTCTAGTGCTTGTATGTATGTCTCTAGTGCTTGTAGGTAAGTCTAATTGTAGGTAAGTCTCTAGTGGCTGTAGGTATGTCTCTAGTGGCTGTAGGTATGTCTCTAGTGCTTGTAGGTATGTCTCTAGTGGCTGTAGGTATGTCTCTAGTGGCTGTAGGTATGTCTCTAGTGCTCGTAGGTATGTCTCTAGTGCTTGTAGGTATGTCTCTAGTGCTTGTAGGTATGTCTGCTTGAAGGGATGTCTCTAGTGCTTGTAGGTATGTCTCTATTGCTTGTAGATATGCCTCTAGTGCTTGTAAGTATGTCTCTAGTGCTGGTAGGTATGTCTCTAGTGCTTGTAGGTATGTCTCTAGTGCTTGTATGTATGTCTCTAGTGCTTGTAGGTATGTCCCTAGTGCTTGTCGGTATGTCTGCTTGTAGGTATGTCTCTAGTGGTTGTAGGTATGTCTCTAAGGGCTGTAGGTATGTCTCTAGTGCTTGTAGGTATGTCTGCTTTTAGGTGTGTCTCTAGTGGCTGTAGGTATGTCTCTAGTGGCTGTAGGTATGTCTCTAGTGGCTGTAGGTATGTCTCTAGTGCTTGAAGGTATGTCTCTAGTGCCTGTAGGTACGTCTATAAAGCTTGCAGGTATGTCTCTTGTGGTTATAGGTATGTTTCTAGTGGCTGTAGGTATGTCTCTAGTGGCTGTAGGTATGTCTCTAGTGCCTGTAGGTATGTCTCTAGTGCTTGTAGGTATGTCTCAAGTGCTTGTAGGTATGTCTCTAGTGGTTGTAGTTATTTCTCTAGTTCTTGTAAGTATGTCTCTAGTGCTTGTAGGTATGTCTCTAGTGCTTGTAGCTATGTCTGTAGTGCTTGTAGGTATGTCTCTAGTGTCTGTAGGTATGTCTCTAGTGGCTGTAGGTATGTCTCTAGTGCTAATAGGTATGTCTCTAGTGGCTGTAGGTATGTCTATAGTGGCTGTAGGTATGTCTCTAGTGCTTGTAGGCATGTCTGCTTGTAGGTATGTCTCTAGTGCTTATAGGTATGTCTCTAGTGCTTGTAGATATGTCTATAGTGTCTGTATTTATATCTCTATTGCTTGTAGGTATGTCTACTTGTAGGTATATCTCTAGTTGCTGTAGGTATTTCTCTAGTTCTTGTAAGTATGTCTCTAGTGCTTGTAGGTATGTCTCTAGTCCTTGTAGGTATGTCTGTATTGCTTGTAGGTATGTCTACTTGTAGGTATGTCTCTAGTTGCTGTAGGTAAGTCTCTAGTGGCTGTAGGAATGTCTCTAGGGCTTGTAGGTATGTCTCTAGTGTCTGTAGGTATGTCTCTAGTCGCTGTAGGTATGTCTCTAGTGCTCATAGGTATGTCTCTAGCGGCTGTAGGTATGTCTCAAGTGGCTGAAGGTATGTCTCTAGTGCTTGTAGGCATGTCTGCTTGTAGGTATGTCTCTAGTGCTTGTAGGTATGTCTCTAGTGCTTGTAGGTATGTCTCTATTGTCTGTAGGTATGTCTCTAGTGGCTGTAGGTATGTCTCTAGTGCTTGTAAGCATGTCTGCTTGTAGGTATGTCTCTAGTGCTTGTAGTTATGTCTCTAGTGCTTGTAGGTATGTTTCTAGTGCTCTTAGTTATATCTCTAGTCCTTGTAAGTATGTTTCAAGTGCTTGTAGGTATGTCTACTTGTAAGTATGTCTCTAGTAGCTGTAGGTGTGTCTCTAGTGGCTGTAGGTATGTCTAAAGTGCTTGTTGGTATGTCTCTAGTAGCTGTAGGTATGTCTCTAGTTGCTGTAGGTATGTCTCTAGTGGCTGTAGGTATGTCTCTAGTGCATGTAGGTATGTATCTAGTGCCTGTAGGTATGTCTCTAGTTCTTGTAGGTATATGTCTAGTGCTTGTAGGTATGTCTCTAGTGCTTGTAGGTATGTCTGTAGTGCTGGTAAGTAAGTCTCTAGTGCTTGTAGGTATGTCTCTAGTGCTTGTATGTATGTCTCTAGTGCTTGTAGGTAAGTCTAATTGTAGGTATGTCTCTAGTGGCTGTAGGTATGTCTCTAGTGGCTGTAGGTATGTCTCTAGTGGCTGTAGGTATGTCTCTAGTGGCTGTAGGTATGTCTCTAGTGGCTGTAGGTATGTCTCTAGTGCTCGTAGGTATGTCTCTAGTGCTTGTAGGTATGTCTGCTTGAAGGGATGTCTCTAGTGCTTGTAGGTATGTCTCTAGTGTTTGTAGATATGCCTCTAGTGCTTGTAGGTATGTCTCTAGTGCTGGTAGGTATGTCTCTAGGCATGGCAGGTATGTCTCTAGTGCTTGTAAGTATGTCTCTAGTGCTTGTAGGTATGTCCCTAGTGCTTGTAAGTATGTCTCTAGTGCTTGTAGGTATGTCCCTAGTGGTTGTAGGTATGTCTCTAGTGGCTGTAGGTATGGCTCTAATGCTCGTAGGTATGTCTCTAGTGCTTGTAGATATGTCTCTAGTGCTTGTCGGTATGTCTGCTTGTAGGTATGTCTCTAGTGGCTGTAGGTATGTCTCTAAGGGCTGTAGGTTGGTCTCTGGTGCTTGTAGGTATGTCTGCTTTTAGGTGTGTCTCTAGTGGCTGTAGGTATGTCTCTAGTGGCTGTAGGTATGTCTCTAGTGGCTGTAAGTATGTCTCTAGTGTTTGTAGGTATGTCTCTAGTGCCTGTAGGTACGTCTATAATACTTGCAGGTATGTCTCTTGTGGTTATAGGTATGTTTCTAGTGGCTGTAGGTATGTCTCTAGTGGCTGTAGGTATGTCTCTAGTGCCTGTGGGTATGTCTCTAGTGCTTGTAGGTATGTCTCAAGTTCTTGTAGGTATGTATCTAGTGGTTGTAGGTATTTCTCTAGTTCTTGTAAGTATGTCTCTAGTGCTTGTAGGTATGTCTCTAGTGCTTGTAGGTATGTCTGTAGTGCTTGTAGGTATGTCTACTTGTAGGTATGTCTCTAGTGGCTGTAGGTATGTCTCTAGTGGCTGTAGGTATGTCTCTAGTGCTTGTAGGTATGTCTCTAGTGTCTGTAGGTATGTCTCTAGTGGCTGTAGGTATGTCTCTAGTGCTCATAGGTATGTCTCTAGTGGCTGTAGGTATGTCTCTAGTGGCTGTAGGTATGTCTCTGGTGCTTGTAGGCATGTCTCTAGTGCTTGTAGGTATGTCTCTAGTGTCTGTATTTATGTCTCTAGTGGCTGTAGGTATGTCTCTAGTGCTTGTAGGCATGTCTGCTTGTAGGTATGTCTCTAGTGCTTGTAGGTATGGCTCTAGTGCTTGTAGGTATGTCTCTAATGCTTGCAGGTATGTCTCTAGTGCTTGTAGGTATGTATTTAGTGCTTGTAGGTATGTCTCTAGTGCCTGTAGATATATCTCTAGTGCTTGAAGGTATGTCTCTAGTGCCTGTAGGTATGTCTCTAGTGCCTGTAGGTATGTCTCTGGTGCTTGTAGGTATCTCTGCTTGTAGGTATGTCTCTAGTGCTTGTAGTTATGTCTCTAGTGATTGTAGGTATGTCTGCTTGTAGGTATGTCTCTAGTGCTTGTAGGTAGGACTGCTTGTAGGCATGTCTCTAGTGCTTGTAGGTATGTCTGCTTGTAGGTATGTCCCTAGTGCTTGTAGGTATGTCTCAAGTGCCTGTAGGTATGTCTCTAGTGGCTGTAGGTATGTCTCTAATGGCTGTAGATATGTCTCTAGTGGCTGTAGGTATGTCTCTAGTGCTTGTAGGTATGTGTGCTTGTAGGTATGTCTCTAATGGCTGTAGGTATGTATCTAGTAGCTGTAGGTATGTCTCTAGTGGCTGTAGGTATGTCTCTAGTGCTTTTAGGTACGTCTCTAGTGCTTGCAGGTATGTCTCTAGTCGTTATAGGTGTCTTTCTAGTAGCTGTAGGCATGTCTCTAAAGCCTGTAGGTATGTCTCTAGTGCTTGTAGGTATGTCTGCTTGTAGGAATGTCTCTAGTCCTTGTAGGTATGTCTCTAGTCCTTAGAGGTATGTCTCTAGTGCATGTAGGTATGTCTCTAGTGCCTGTAGGTATGTCTCTAGTGCTTGTAGGTATGTCTCTAGTGCTTGTAGGTATGTCTGCTTGTAGGTATGTCTCTAGTGCTTGTAGTTATGTCTCTAGTGATTGTAGGTATGTCTGCTTGTAGGTATGTCCCTAGTGCTTGTAGGTATGTCTCTAGTGCCTGTAGCTATGTCTCTAGTGGTTGTAGGTATGTCTGCTTGTAGGTATGTCTTTAGTGCATGTAGGTATGTCTCTAGTGCCTGTAGGTGTGTCTCTAGTGCTTGTAGGTATGTCTGCTTGTAGGTATGTCTCTAGTGCTTGTAGGTATGTCTCTAGTGCCTGTAGGTATGTCTCTAGTGCTTGTAGGTATGTCTCTAGTGGCTGTAGGTATGTCTCTAGTGGCTGTAGGTATGTCTCTAGTGCTCGTAGGTATGTCTCTAGTGCTTGTAGGTATGTCTCTAGTGCTTGTAGGTATGTCTGCTTGAAGGGATGTCTCTAGTGCTTGTAGATTTTTCTCTAGTGCTTGTCGGTATGTCTGCTTGTAGGTATGTCTCTAGTGGCTGTAGGTATGTCTCTAAGGGCTGTAGGTTGGTCTCTGGTGCTTGTAGGTATGTCTGCTTTTAGGTGTGTCTCTAGTGGCTGTAGGTATGTCTCTAGTGGCTGTAGGTATGTCTCTAGTGGCTGTAAGTATGTCTCTAGTGTTTGTAGGTATGTCTCTAGTGCCTGTAGGTACGTCTATAATACTTGCAGGTATGTCTCTTGTGGTTATAGGTATGTTTCTAGTGGCTGTAGGTATGTCTCTAGTGGCTGTAGGTATGTCTCTAGTGCCTGTGGGTATGTCTCTAGTGCTTGTAGGTATGTCTCAAGTTCTTGTAGGTATGTATCTAGTGGTTGTAGGTATTTCTCTAGTTCTTGTAAGTATGTCTCTAGTGCTTGTAGGTATGTCTCTAGTGCTTGTAGGTATGTCTGTAGTGCTTGTAGGTATGTCTACTTGTAGGTATGTCTCTAGTGGCTGTAGGTATGTCTCTAGTGGCTGTAGGTATGTCTCTAGTGCTTGTAGGTATGTCTCTAGTGTCTGTAGGTATGTCTCTAGTGGCTGTAGGTATGTCTCTAGTGCTCATAGGTATGTCTCTAGTGGCTGTAGGTATGTCTCTAGTGGCTGTAGGTATGTCTCTGGTGCTTGTAGGCATGTCTCTAGTGCTTGTAGGTATGTCTCTAGTGTCTGTATTTATGTCTCTAGTGGCTGTAGGTATGTCTCTAGTGCTTGTAGGCATGTCTGCTTGTAGGTATGTCTCTAGTGCTTGTAGGTATGGCTCTAGTGCTTGTAGGTATGTCTCTAATGCTTGCAGCTATGTCTCTAGTGCTTGTAGGTATGTATTTAGTGCTTGTAGGTATGTCTCTAGTGCCTGTAGATATATCTCTAGTGCTTGAAGGTATGTCTCTAGTGCCTGTAGGTATGTCTCTAGTGCCTGTAGGTATGTCTCTGGTGCTTGTAGGTATCTCTGCTTGTAGGTATGTCTCTAGTGCTTGTAGTTATGTCTCTAGTGATTGTAGGTATGTCTGCTTGTAGGTATGTCTCTAGTGCTTGTAGGTAGGACTGCTTGTAGGCATGTCTCTAGTGCTTGTAGGTATGTCTGCTTGTAGGTATGTCCCTAGTGCTTGTAGGTATGTCTCAAGTGCCTGTAGGTATGTCTCTAGTGGCTGTAGGTATGTCTCTAATGGCTGTAGATATGTCTCTAGTGGCTGTAGGTATGTCTCTAGTGCTTGTAGGTATGTCTGCTTGTAGGTATGTCTCTAATGGCTGTAGGTATGTATCTAGTAGCTGTAGGTATGTCTCTAGTGGCTGTAGGTATGTCTCTAGTGCTTTTAGGTACGTCTCTAGTGCTTGCAGGTATGTCTCTAGTCGTTATAGGTGTCTTTCTAGTAGCTGTAGGCATGTCTCTAGTGCCTGTAGGTATGTCTCTAGTGCTTGTAGGTATGTCTGCTTGTAGGAATGTCTCTAGTCCTTGTAGGTATGTCTCTAGTCCTTAGAGGTATGTCTCTAGTGCATGTAGGTATGTCTCTAGTGCCTGTAGGTATGTCTCTAGTGCTTGTAGGTATGTCTCTAGTGCTTGTAGGTATGTCTGCTTGTAGGTATGTCTCTAGTGCTTGTAGTTATGTCTCTAGTGATTGTAGGTATGTCTGCTTGTAGGTATGTCCCTAGTGCTTGTAGGTATGTCTCTAGTGCCTGTAGCTATGTCTCTAGTGGTTGTAGGTATGTCTGCTTGTAGGTATGTCTCTAGTGCATGTAGGTATGTCTCTAGTGCCTGTAGGTGTGTCTCTAGTGCTTGTAGGTATGTCTGCTTGTAGGTATGTCTCTAGTGCTTGTAGGTATGTCTCTAGTGCCTGTAGGTATGTCTCTAGTGCTTGTAGGTATGTCTCTAGTGGCTGTAGGTATGTCTCTAGTGCTTGTAGGTATGTTTCTAGTGGCTGTAGGTATGTCTCTAGTGGCTGTAGGTATGTCTCTAGTGCTCGTAGGTATGTCTCTAGTGCTTGTAGGTATGTCTCTAGTGCTTGTAGGTATGTCTGCTTGAAGGGATGTCTCTAGTGCTTGTAGGTATGTCTCTAGTGTTTGTAGATATGCCTCTAGTGCTTGTAGGTATGTCTCTAGTGCTGGTAGGTATGTCTCTAGGCATGGCAGGTATGTCTCTAGTGCTTGTAAGTATGTCTCTAGTGCTTGTAGGTATGTCCCTAGTGCTTGTAAGTATGTCTCTAGTGCTTGTAGGTATGTCCCTAGTGGTTGTAGGTATGTCTCTAGTGGCTGTAGGTATGGCTCTAATGCTCGTAGGTATGTCTCTAGTGCTTGTAGATATGTCTCTAGTGCTTGTCGGTATGTCTGCTTGTAGGTATGTCTCTAGTGGCTGTAGGAATGTCTCTAAGGGCTGTAGGTTGGTCTCTAGTGCGTGTAGGTATGTCTGCTTTTAGGTGTGTCTCTAGTGGCTGTAGGTATGTCTCTAGTGGCTGTAGGTATGTCTCTAGTGGCTGTAAGTATGTCTCTAGTGTTTGTAGGTATGTCTCTAGTGCCTGTAGGTACGTCTATAATACTTGCAGGTATGTCTCTTGTTGTTATAGGTATGTTTTTAGTGGCTGTAGGTATGTCTCTAGTGGCTGTAGGTATGTCTCTAGTGCCTGTAGGTATGTCTCTAGTGCTTGCAGGTATGTCTCAAGTTCTTCTAGGTATGTATCTAGTGGTTGTAGGTATTTCTCTAGTTCTTGTAAGTATGTCTCTAGTGCTTGTAGGTATGTCTCTAGTGCTTGTAGGTATGTCTGTAGTGCTTGTAGGTATGTCTACTTGTAGGTATGTCTCTAGTGGCTGTAGGTATGTCTCTAGTGGCTGTAGGTATGTCTCTAGTGGCTGTAGGTATGTCTCTAGTGCTCATAGGTATGTCTCTAGTGGCTGTAGGTATGTCTCTAGTGGCTGTAGGTATGTCTCTGGTGCTTGTAGGCATGTCTGCTTGTAGGTATGTCTCTAGTGGCTGTAGGTATGTCTCTAGTGCTTTTAGGTATGTCTCTAGGGCTTGCAGGCATGTCTCTAGTGCTTGTAGGTATGTCTCTAGTGCTTGTATGTATGTCTCTAGAACCTGTAGGTATGTCTCTAGTGCCTCTAGGTATGTCTCTAGTGCCTGTAGGTATGTCTCTTGTGCTTGTAGGTATGTCTCTAGTGCTTGTATGTATGTCTCTAGTGCTAGTAGGTATGTCTCTAGTGCTTGTAGGTATGTCTTTAGTGCCTGTAGTTATGTCTCTAGTGCTTGTAGGTATGTCTCTAGTGATTGTAGATATGTCACTAGTGTTTGTAGGTATGTCTCTAGTGATTGTAGATATGTCTCTAGTGCTTGTAGGTATGTCTCTAGTGCATGTAGGTATCTCTCTAGTGCCTGTAGGTATGTCACTAGTGCTTTCGGTATGTCTAGTGCCTGTAGGTATGTCTGTAGTGCTTTTAGGTATGTCTCTAGTGCTTGTAGGTATGTCTCTAGTGCTTGTAGGTATGTCTGCTTGTAGGTATGTCTCTAGTGCTTGTAGATATGTCTCTAGTGCATGTAGGTATGTCTCTAGTGCTTGTAGGTATGTCTCGAGTGCTTGCAGGTATGTCTCTAGTGCTTGTAGGTATGTCTCTAGTGCTTGTAAGTATGTCTCTAGGGATTGTAGGTATGTCTACTTGTAGGTATGTCTCTAGTGGCTGAAGGTATGTCTCTAGTGGCTGTAGGTATATCTCTAGTGCTTGAAGGCATGTCTCTAGTAGCTGTAGGTATGTCTCTAATGACTGTAGGTATGTCTCTAGTGGCTGTAGGTATGTCTCTAGTGGCTGTACGTATGTCTCTAGTAGCTGTAGGTATGTCTCTAGTGCTTGTAGGTATGTCTGCTTGTAGGTATGTCTCTAGTGGCTGTAGGTATGTCTCTAGTGCTTGCAGGTATGTCTCTAGTGCTTGTAGGTATGTCTCTAGTGCTTGTAAGTATGTCTCTAGTGATTGTAGGTATGTCTACTTGAAGGTATGTCTCTAGTGGCTGAAGGTATGTCTCTAGTGGCTGTAGGTATGTCTCTAGTGCTTCAGGGTATGTTTCTAGTAGCTGTAGGTATGTCTCTAGTGGCTGTAGGTATGTCTCTAGTGGCTGTAGGTATGTCTATAGTGACTGTAGGTATGTCTCTAGTGGCTGTAGGTATGTCTCTAGTGCTTGTAGGTATGTCTGCTTGTAGGTATGTCTCTAATGGCTGTAGGTATGTATCTAGTAGCTGTAGGTATGTCTCTAGTGGCTGTAGGTATGTCTCTAGTGCTTTTAGGTACGTCTCTAGTACTTGCAGGTATGTCTCTAGTCGTTATAGGTATGTTTCTAGTAGCTGTAGGCATGTCTCTAGTGCCTGTAGGTATGTTTCTAGTGCTTGTAGGTATGTCTGCTTGTAGGGATGTCTCTAGTGCTTGTAGGTATGTCTCTAGTCCTTGTAGGTATGTCTCTAGTCCTTATAGGTATGTCTCTAGTGCCTGTAGGTATGTCTCTAGTGCTTGTAGGTATGTCTCTAGTGCTTGTAGGTATATCTGCTTATAGGTATGTCTCTAGTGATTGTAGTTATGTCTCTAGTGATTGAAGGTATGTCTGCTTGTAGGTATGTCTCTAGTGCTTGTAGGTATGACTGCTTGTAGGCATATCTCTAGTGCTTTTAGGTATGTCTGCTTGTAGGTATGTCCCTAGTGCTTGTAGGTATGTCTCTAGTGCCTGTAGGTATGTCTCTAGTGGCTGTAGGTATGTCTCTAGTGGCTGTTGGTATGTCTCTAGTGCTTTTAATTATGTCTCTGGTGCTTGCACGTATGTCTCTAGTCGTTATAGGTGTGTTTCTAGTGGCTGTAGGCATGTCTCTAGTGCCTGTAGGTATGTCTCTAGTTCTTGTAGGTATGTCTGCTTGTAGGGATGTCTCTAGTGCTTGTAGGTATGTCTTTAGTCCTTGTAGGTATGTCTCTAGTCCTTATAGGTATGTCTCTAGTGCATGTAGGTATGTCTCTAGTGCCTGTAGGTATGTCTGTAGTGCTTGTAGGTATGTCTCTAGTGCTTGTAGGTATGACTGCTTGTAGGCATGTCTCTAGTGCTTGTAGGTATGTCTGCTTGTAGGTATGTCCCTAGTGCCTGTAGGTATGTCTCTAGTGCCTGTAGCTATGTCTCTAGTGGTTGTAGGTATGTCTGCTTGTAACTATGTCTCTAGTGCATGTAGGTATGTCTCTAGTGCTTGTAGGTATGTCTTTAGTGCCTGTAGTTATGTCTCTAGTGCTTGTAGGTATGTCTCTAGTGATTGTAGATATGTCACTAGTGTTTGTAGGTATGTCTCTAGTGATTGTAGATATGTCTCTAGTGCTTGTAGGTATGTCTCTAGTGCATGTAGGTATCTCTCTAGTGCCTGTAGGTATGTCACTAGTGCTTTCGGTATGTCTAGTGCCTGTAGGTATGTCTGTAGTGCTTTTAGGTATGTCTCTAGTGCTTGTAGGTATGTCTCTAGTGCTTGTAGGTATGTCTGCTTGTAGGTATGTCTCTAGTGCTTGTAGATATGTCTCTAGTGCATTTAGGTATGTCTCTAGTGCTTGTAGGTATGTCTCGAGTGCTTGCAGGTATGTCTCTAGTGCTTGTAGGTATGTCTCTAGTGCTTGTAAGTATGTCTCTAGGGATTGTAGGTATGTCTACTTGTAGGTATGTCTCTAGTGGCTGAAGGTATGTCTCTAGTGGCTGTAGGTATATCTCTAGTGCTTGAAGGCATGTCTCTAGTAGCTGTAGGTATGTCTCTAATGACTGTAGGTATGTCTCTAGTGGCTGTAGGTATGTCTCTAGTGGCTGTACGTATGTCTCTAGTAGCTGTAGGTATGTCTCTAGTGCTTGTAGGTATGTCTGCTTGTAGGTATGTCTCTAGTGGCTGTAGGTATGTCTCTAGTGCTTGCAGGTATGTCTCTAGTGCTTGTAGGTATGTCTCTAGTGCTTGTAAGTATGTCTCTAGTGATTGTAGGTATGTCTACTTGAAGGTATGTCTCTAGTGGCTGAAGGTATGTCTCTAGTGGCTGTAGGTATGTCTCTAGTGCTTCAGGGTATGTTTCTAGTAGCTGTAGGTATGTCTCTAGTGGCTGTAGGTATGTCTCTAGTGGCTGTAGGTATGTCTATAGTGACTGTAGGTATGTCTCTAGTGGCTGTAGGTATGTCTCTAGTGCTTGTAGGTATGTCTGCTTGCAGGTATGTCTCTAATGGCTGTAGGTATGTATCTAGTAGCTGTAGGTATGTCTCTAGTGGCTGTAGGTATGTCTCTAGTGCTTTTAGGTACGTCTCTAGTACTTGCAGGTATGTCTCTAGTCGTTATAGGTGTGTTTCTAGTAGCTGTAGGCATGTCTCTAGTGCCTGTAGGTATGTTTCTAGTGCTTGTAGGTATGTCTGCTTGTAGGGATGTCTCTAGTGCTTGTAGGTAAGTCTCTAGTCCTTGTAGGTATGTTTCTAGTCCTTATAGGTATGTCTCTAGTGCCTGTAGGTATGTCTCTAGTGCTTGTAGGTATGTCTCTAGTGCTTGTAGGTATATCTGCTTATAGGTAGGTCTCTAGTGATTGTAGTTATGTCTCTAGTGATTGTAGGTATGTCTGCTTGTAGGTATGTCTCTAGTGCTTGTAGGTATGACTGCTTGTAGGCATATCTCTAGTGCTTTTAGGTACGTCTGCTTGTAGGTATGTCCCTAGTGCTTGTAGGTATGTCTCTAGTGCCTGTAGGTATGTCTCTAGTGGCTGTAGGTATGTCTCTAGTGGCTGTTGGTATGTCTCTAGTGCTTGTAGGTATGTCTGCTTGTAGGCATGTATCTAATGGCTGTAGGTATGTATCTAGTAGCTGTAGGTATGTCTCTAGTGGCTGTAGGTATGTCTCTAGTGCTTTTAATTATGTCTCTAGTGCTTGCACGTATGTCTCTAGTCGTTATAGGTGTGTTTCTAGTGGCTGTAGGCATGTCTCTAGTGCCTGTAGGTATGTCTCTAGTGCTTGTAGGTATGTCTGCTTGTAGGGATGTCTCTAGTGCTTGTAGGTATGTCTTTAGTCCTTGTAGGTATGTCTCTAGTCCTTATAGGTATGTCTCTAGTGCATGTAGGTATGTCTCTAGTGCCTGTAGGTATGTCTGTAGTGCTTGTAGGTATGTCTCTAGTGCTTGTAGGTATGACTGCTTGTAGGCATGTCTCTAGTGCTTGTAGGTATGTCTGCTTGTAGGTATGTCCCTAGTGCCTGTAGGTATGTCTCTAGTGCCTGTAGCTATGTCTCTAGTGGTTGTAGGTATGTCTGCTTGTAACTATGTCTCTAGTGCATGTAGGTATGTCTCCAGTGCCTGTAGGTATGTCTCTAGTGCTTGTAGGTATGTCTGCTTGTAGGTATGTCTCTAGTGCTTGTAGGTATGTCTCTAGTGCCTGTAGGTTTGTCTCTAGTGCTTGTAGGTATGTCTCTAGTGGTTGTAGGTAGGTCTGCTTGTAGGTATCTCTCTAGTGCTTGTAGGTATGTCTCTAGTGCCTCTAGGTATGTCTCTAGTGCCTGTAGGTATGTCTCTAGTGCTTGTAGGTATGTCTCTAGTGCCTGTAGGTATGTCTCTAGTGCTAGTAGGTATGTCTCTAGTGCTTGTAGGTATGTCTCTAGTGCTTGTAGGTATGTCTCTAGTGCCTGTAGTTATTTCTCTAGTGCTTGTAGGTATGTTTCTAGTGCTTATACTTATGTCTCTAGTCCTTGTAAGTATGTTTCAAAAGCTTGTAGGTATGTCTACTTGTAAGTATGTCTCTAGTAGCTGTAGGTATGTCTCTAGTGGCTGTAGGTATGTCTAAAGTGCTTGTAGGTATGTCTCTAGTAGCTGTAGGTATGTCTCTAGTGGCTGTAGGTATGTCTCTAGTGGCTGTAGGTATGTCTCTAGTGGCTGTAGATATGTCTCTAGTAGCTGTAGGTATGTCTCTAGTGGATGTAGGTATGTCTGCTTGTAGAGATGTTTCTAGTGCTTGCAGGTATGTTTCTAGTGCTTGTAGGTTATCTCTAGTGCATGTAGGTATGTCTCTAGTGCCTGTAGGTATGTCTGTAGTGCTTGTAGGTATGTCTCTAGTGCTTGTAGGTATGACTGCTTGTAGGCATGTCTCTAGTGCTTGTAGGTATGTCTGCTTGTAGGTATGTCCCTAGTGCCTGTAGGTATGTCTCTAGTGCCTGTAGCTATGTCTCTAGTGCTTGTAGGTATGTCTGCTTGTAGGTATGTCCCTAGTGCATGTAGGTATGTCTCCAGTGCCTGTAGGTATGTCTCTAGTGCTTGTAGGTATGTCTGCTTGTAGGTATGTCTCTAGTGCTTGTAGGTATGTCTCTAGTGCCTGTAGGTTTGTCTCTAGTGCTTGTAGGTATGTCTCTAGTGGTTGTAGGTAGGTCTGCTTGTAGGTATCTCTCTAGTGCTTGTAGGTATGTCTCTAGTGCCTCTAGGTATGTCTCTAGTGCCTGTAGGTATGTCTCTAGTGCTTGTAGGTATGTCTCTAGTGCCTGTAGGTATGTCTCTAGTGCTAGTAGGTATGTCTCTAGTGCTTGTAGGTATGTCTCTAGTGCTTGTAGGTATGTCTCTAGTGCCTGTAGTTATTTCTCTAGTGCTTGTAGGTATGTTTCTAGTGCTTAAAGTTATGTCTCTAGTCCATGTAAGTATGTTTCAAGTGCTTGTATGTATGTCTACTTGTAAGTATGTCTCTAGTAGCTGTAGGTATGTCTCTAGTGGCTGTAGGTATGTCTAAAGTGCTTGTAGGTATGTCTCTAGTAGCTGTAGGTATGTCTCTAGTGGCTGTAGGTATGTCTCTAGTGGATGTAGGTATGTCTCTAGTGGCTGTAGGTATGTCTCTAGTTGCTGTAGATATGTCTCTAGTAGCTGTAGGTATGTCTCTAGTGGATGTAGGTATGTCTGCTTGTAGAGATGTTTCTAGTGCTTGCAGGTATGTTTCTATTGCTTGTAGGTTATCTCTAGTGCATGTAGGTATGTATCTAGTGCCTGTAGGTATGTCTCTAATTCCTCTATGTATGTCTCTAGTGCCTGTAGGTATGTCTCTAGTGCTTGTAGGTATATCTCTAGTGCTTGTAGGTATGTCTCTAGTGCTTGTAGGTATGTCTGTAGTTCTTGTAGGTAAGTCTCTAGTGCTTGTAGGTATGTCTCTAGTGCTTGTAAGTATGTCTCTAGTGCTTGTAGGTATGTCTCTAGTGCTTGTATGTATGTCTCTAGTGCTTGTAGGTAAGTCTAATTGTAGGTAAGTCTCTAGTGGCTGTAGGTATGTCTCTAGTGGCTGTAGGTATGTCTCTAGTGCTTGTAGGTATGTCTCTAGTGGCTGTAGGTATGTCTCTAGTGGCTGTAGGTATGTCTCTAGTGCTCGTAGGTATGTCTCTAGTGCTTGTAGGTATGTCTCTAGTGCTTGTAGGTATGTCTGATTGAAGGGATGTCTCTAGTGCTTGTAGGTATGTCTCTATTGCTTGTAGATATGCCTCTATTGCTTGTAAGTATGTCTCTAGTGCTGGTAGGTATGTCTCTAGTGCTTGTAGGTATGTCTCTAGTGCTTGTATGTATGTCTCTAGTGCTTGTAGGTATGTCCCTAGTGCTTGTCGGTATGTCTGCTTGTAGGTATGTCTCTAGTGGTTGTAGGTATGTCTCTAAGGGCTGTAGGTATGTCTCTAGTGCTTGTAGGTATGTCTGCTTTTAGGTGTGTCTCTAGTGGCTGTAGGTATGTCTCTAGTGGCTGTAGGTATGTCTCTAGTGCTTGAAGGTATGTCTCTAGTGCCTGTAGGTACGTCTATAAAGCTTGCAGGTATGTCTCTTGTGGTTATAGGTATGTTTCTAGTGGCTGTAGGTATGTCTCTAGTGGCTGTAGGTATGTCTCTAGTGCCTGTAGGTATGTCTCTAGTGCTTGTAGGTATGTCTCAAGTGCTTGTAGGTATGTCTCTAGTGGTTGTAGTTATTTCTCTAGTTCTTGTAAGTATGTCTCTAGTGCTTGTAGGTATGTCTCTAGTGCTTGTAGCTATGTCTGTAGTGCTTGTAGGTATGTCTCTAGTGTCTGTAGGTATGTCTCTAGTGGCTGTAGGTATGTCTCTAGTGCTAATAGGTATGTCTCTAGTGGCTGTAGGTATGTCTATAGTGGCTGTAGGTATGTCTCTAGTGCTTGTAGGCATGTCTGCTTGTAGGTATGTCTCTAGTGCTTGTAGGTATGTCTCTAGTGCTTGTAGATATGTCTATAGTGTCTGTATTTATATCTCTATTGCTTGTAGGTATGTCTACTTGTAGGTATGTCTCTAGTTGCTGTAGGTATTTCTCTAGTTCTTGTAAGTATGTCTCTAGTGCTTGTAGGTATGTCTCTAGTCCTTGTAGGTATGTCTGTATTGCTTGTAGGTATGTCTACTTGTAGGTATGTCTCTAGTTGCTGTAGGTAAGTCTCTAGTGGCTGTAGGAATGTCTCTAGGGCTTGTAGGTATGTCTCTAGTGTCTGTAGGTATGTCTCTAGTCGCTGTAGGTATGTCTCTAGTGCTCAAAGGTATGTCTCTAGCGGCTGTAGGTATGTCTCAAGTGGCTGAAGGTATGTCTCTAGTGCTTGTAGGCATGTCTGCTTGTAGGTATGTCTCTAGTGCTTGTAGGTATGTCTCTAGTGCTTGTAGGTATGTCTCTATTGTCTGTAGGTATGTCTCTAGTGGCTGTAGGTATGTCTCTAGTGCTTGTAAGCATGTCTGCTTGTAGGTATGTCTCTAGTGCTTGTAGTTATGTCTCTAGTGCTTGTAGGTATGTTTCTAGTGCTTGTAGTTATGTCTCTAGTCCTTGTAAGTATGTTTCAAGTGCTTGTAGGTATGTCTACTTGTAAGTATGTCTCTAGTAGCTGTAGGTGTGTCTCTAGTGGCTGTAGGTATGTCTAAAGTGCTTGTTGGTATGTCTCTAGTAGCTGTAGGTATGTCTCTAGTTGCTGTAGGTATGTCTCTAGTGGCTGTAGGTATGTCTCTAGTGCATGTAGGTATGTATCTAGTGCCTGTAGGTATGTCTCTAGTTCTTGTAGGTATATGTCTAGTGCTTGTAGGTATGTCTCTAGTGCTTGTAGGTATGTCTGTAGTGCTGGTAAGTAAGTCTCTAGTGCTTGTAGGTATGTCTCTAGTGCTTGTATGTATGTCTCTAGTGCTTGTAGGTAAGTCTAATTGTAGGTATGTCTCTAGTGGCTGTAGGTATGTCTCTAGTGGCTGTAGGTATGTCTCTAGTGCTTGTAGGTATGTCTCTAGTGGCTGTAGGTATGTCTCTAGTGGCTGTAGGTATGTCTCTAGTGCTCGTAGGTATGTCTCTAGTGCTTGTATGTATGTCTCTAGTGCTTGTAGGTATGTCTGCTTGAAGGGATGTCTCTAGTGCTTGTAGGTATGTCTCTAGTGTTTGTAGATATGCCTCTAGTGCTTGTAGGTATGTCTCTAGTGCTGGTAGGTATGTCTCTAGGCATGGCAGGTATGTCTCTAGTGCTTGTAAGTATGTCTCTAGTGCTTGTAGGTATGTCCCTAGTGCTTGTAAGTATGTCTCTAGTGCTTGTAGGTATGTCCCTAGTGGTTGTAGGTATGTCTCTAGTGGCTGTAGGTATGGCTCTAATGCTCGTAGGTATGTCTCTAGTGCTTGTAGATATGTCTCTAGTGCTTGTCGGTATGTCTGCTTGTAGGTATGTCTCTAGTGGCTGTAGGTATGTCTCTAAGGGCTGTAGGTTGGTCTCTGGTGCTTGTAGGTATGTCTGCTTTTAGGTGTGTCTCTAGTGGCTGTAGGTATGTCTCTAGTGGCTGTAGGTATGTCTCTAGTGGCTGTAAGTATGTCTCTAGTGTTTGTAGGTATGTCTCTAGTGCCTGTAGGTACGTCTATAATACTTGCAGGTATGTCTCTTGTGGTTATAGGTATGTTTCTAGTGGCTGTAGGTATGTCTCTAGTGGCTGTAGGTATGTCTCTAGTGCCTGTGGGTATGTCTCTAGTGCTTGTAGGTATGTCTCAAGTTCTTGTAGGTATGTATCTAGTGGTTGTAGGTATTTCTCTAGTTCTTGTAAGTATGTCTCTAGTGCTTGTAGGTATGTCTCTAGTGCTTGTAGGTATGTCTGTAGTGCTTGTAGGTATGTCTACTTGTAGGTATGTCTCTAGTGGCTGTAGGTATGTCTCTAGTGGCTGTAGGTATGTCTCTAGTGCTTGTAGGTATGTCTCTAGTGTCTGTAGGTATGTCTCTAGTGGCTGTAGGTATGTCTCTAGTGCTCATAGGTATGTCTCTAGTGGCTGTAGGTATGTCTCTAGTGCTTGTAGCTATGTCTGTAGTGCTTGTAGGTATGTCTCTAGTGTCTGTAGGTATGTCTCTAGTGGCTGTAGGTATGGCTCTAGTGCTAATAGGTATGTCTCTAGTGGCTGTAGGTATGTCTATAGTGGCTGTAGGTATGTCTCTAGTGCTTGTAGGCATGTCTGCTTGTAGGTATGTCTCTAGTGCTTGTAGGTATGTCTCTAGTGCTTGTAGATATGTCTATAGTGTCTGTATTTATATCTCTATTGCTTGTAGGTATGTCTACTTGTAGGTATGTGTCTAGTTGCTGTAGGTATTTCTCTAGTTCTTGTAAGTATGTCTCTAGTGCTTGTAGGTATGTCTCTAGTCCTTGTAGGTATGTCTGTATTGCTTGTAGGTATGTCTACTTGTAGGTATGTCTCTAGTTGCTGTAGGTAAGTCTCTAGTGGCTGTAGGAATGTCTCTAGGGCTTGTAGGTATGTCTCTAGTGTCTGTAGGTATGTCTCTAGTCGCTGTAGGTATGTCTCTAGTGCTCATAGGTATGTCTCTAGCGGCTGTAGGTATGTCTCAAGTGGCTGAAGGTATGTCTCTAGTGCTTGTAGGCATGTCTGCTTGTAGGTATGTCTCTAGTGCTTGTAGGTATGTCTCTAGTGCTTGTAGGTATGTCTCTATTGTCTGTAGGTATGTCTCTAGTGGCTGTAGGTATGTCTCTAGTGCTTGTAAGCATGTCTGCTTGTAGGTATGTCTCTAGTGCTTGTAGTTATGTCTCTAGTGCTTGTAGGTATGTTTCTAGTGCTTGTAGTTATGTCTCTAGTCCTTGTAAGTATGTTTCAAGTGCTTGTAGGTATGTCTACTTGTAAGTATGTCTCTAGTAGCTGTAGGTGTGTCTCTAGTGGCTGTAGGTATGTCTAAAGTGCTTGTTGGTATGTCTCTAGTAGCTGTAGGTATGTCTCTAGTTGCTGTAGGTATGTCTCTAGTGGCTGTAGGTATGTCTCTAGTGCATGTAGGTATGTATCTAGTGCCTGTAGGTATGTCTCTAGTTCTTGTAGGTATATGTCTAGTGCTTGTAGGTATGTCTCTAGTGCTTGTAGGTATGTCTGTAGTGCTGGTAAGTAAGTCTCTAGTGCTTGTAGGTTTGTCTCTAGTGCTTGTATGTATGTCTCTAGTGCTTGTAGGTAAGTCTAATTGTAGGTATGTCTCTAGTGGCTGTAGGTATGTCTCTAGTGGCTGTAGGTATGTCTCTAGTGCTTGTAGGTATGTCTCTAGTGGCTGTAGGTATGTCTCTAGTGGCTGTAGGTATGTCTCTAGTGCTCGTAGGTATGTCTCTAGTGCTTGTAGGTATGTCTCTAGTGCTTGTAGGTATGTCTGCTTGAAGGGATGTCTCTAGTGCTTGTAGGTATGTCTCTAGTGCTGGTAGGTATGTCTCTAGGCATGGCAGGTATGTCTCTAGTGCTTGTAAGTATGTCTCTAGTGCTTGTAGGTATGTCCCTAGTGCTTGTAAGTATGTCTCTAGTGCTTGTAGGTATGTCCCTAGTGGTTGTAGGTATGTCTCTAGTGGCTGTAGGTATGGCTCTAATGCTCGTAGGTATGTCTCTAGTGCTTGTAGATATGTCTCTAGTGCTTGTCGGTATGTCTGCTTGTAGGTATGTCTCTAGTGGCTGTAGGTATGTCTCTAAGGGCTGTAGGTTGGTCTCTGGTGCTTGTAGGTATGTCTGCTTTTAGGTGTGTCTCTAGTGGCTGTAGGTATGTCTCTAGTGGCTGTAGGTATGTCTCTAGTGGCTGTAAGTATGTCTCTAGTGTTTGTAGGTATGTCTCTAGTGCCTGTAGGTACGTCTATAATACTTGCAGGTATGTCTCTTGTGGTTATAGGTATGTTTCTAGTGGCTGTAGGTATGTCTCTAGTGGCTGTAGGTATGTCTCTAGTGCCTGTGGGTATGTCTCTAGTGCTTGTAGGTATGTCTCAAGTTCTTGTAGGTATGTATCTAGTGGTTGTAGGTATTTCTCTAGTTCTTGTAAGTATGTCTCTAGTGCTTGTAGGTATGTCTCTAGTGCTTGTAGGTATGTCTGTAGTTCTTGTAGGTATGTCTACTTGTAGGTATGTCTCTAGTGGCTGTAGGTATGTCTCTAGTGGCTGTAGGTATGTCTCTAGTGCTTGTAGGTATGTCTCTAGTGTCTGTAGGTATGTCTCTAGTGGCTGTAGGTATGTCTCTAGTGCTCATAGGTATGTCTCTAGTGGCTGTAGGTATGTCTCTAGTGCTTGTAGCTATGTCTGTAGTGCTTGTAGGTATGTCTCTAGTGTCTGTAGGTATGTCTCTAGTGGCTGTAGGTATGTCTCTAGTGCTAATAGGTATGTCTCTAGTGGCTGTAGGTATGTCTATAGTGGCTGTAGGTATGTCTCTAGTGCTTGTAGGCATGTCTGCTTGTAGGTATGTCTCTAGTGCTTGTAGGTATGTCTCTAGTGCTTGTAGATATGTCTATAGTGTCTGTATTTATATCTCTATTGCTTGTAGGTATGTCTACTTGTAGGTATGTCTCTAGTTGCTGTAGGTATTTCTCTAGTTCTTGTAAGTATGTCTCTAGTGCTTGTAGGTATGTCTCTAGTCCTTGTAGGTATGTCTGTATTGCTTGTAGGTATGTCTACTTGTAGGTATGTCTCTAGTTGCTGTAGGTAAGTCTCTAGTGGCTGTAGGAATGTCTCTAGGGCTTGTAGGTATGTCTCTAGTGTCTGTAGGTATGTCTCTAGTCGCTGTAGGTATGTCTCTAGTGCTCATAGGTATGTCTCTAGCGGCTGTAGGTATGTCTCAAGTGGCTGAAGGTATGTCTCTAGTGCTTGTAGGCATGTCTGCTTGTAGGTATGTCTCTAGTGCTTGTAGGTATGTCTCTAGTGCTTGTAGGTATGTCTCTATTGTCTGTAGGTATGTCTCTAGTGGCTGTAGGTATGTCTCTAGTGCTTGTAAGCATGTCTGCTTGTAGGTATGTCTCTAGTGCTTGTAGTTATGTCTCTAGTGCTTGTAGGTATGTTTCTAGTGCTTGTAGTTATGTCTCTAGTCCTTGTAAGTATGTTTCAAGTGCTTGTAGGTATGTCTACTTGTAAGTATGTCTCTAGTAGCTGTAGGTGTGTCTCTAGTGGCTGTAGGTATGTCTAAAGTGCTTGTTGGTATGTCTCTAGTAGCTGTAGGTATGTCTCTAGTTGCTGTAGGTATGTCTCTAGTGGCTGTAGGTATGTCTCTAGTGCATGTAGGTATGTATCTAGTGCCTGTAGGTATGTCTCTAGTTCTTGTAGGTATATGTCTAGTGCTTGTAGGTATGTCTCTAGTGCTTGTAGGTATGTCTGTAGTGCTGGTAAGTAAGTCTCTAGTGCTTGTAGGTATGTCTCTAGTGCTTGTATGTATGTCTCTAGTGCTTGTAGGTAAGTCTAATTGTAGGTATGTCTCTAGTGGCTGTAGGTATGTCTCTAGTGCTTGTAGGTATGTCTCTAGTGGCTGTAGGTATGTCTCTAGTGGCTGTAGGTATGTCTCTAGTGCTCGTAGGTATGTCTCTAGTGCTTGTAGGTATGTCTCTAGTGCTTGTAGGTATGTCTGCTTGAAGGGATGTCTCTAGTGCTTGTAGGTATGTCTCTAGTGTTTGTAGATATGCCTCTAGTGCTTGTAGGTATGTCTCTAGTGCTGGTAGGTATGTCTCTAGGCATGGCAGGTATGTCTCTAGTGCTTGTAAGTATGTCTCTAGTGCTTGTAGGTATGTCCCTAGTGCTTGTAAGTATGTCTCTAGTGCTTGTAGGTATGTCTCTAGTGGCTGTAGGTATGTCTCTAGTGGCTGTAGGTATGTCTCTAGTGCTCGTAGGTATGTCTCTAGTGCTTGTAGGTATGTCTCTAGTGCTTGTAGTTATGTCTGCTTGAAGGGATGTCTCTAGTGCTTGTAGGTATGTCTCTAGTGTTTGTAGATATGCCTCTAGTGCTTGTAGGTATGTCTCTAGTGCTGGTAGGTATGTCTCTAGGCATGGCAGGTATGTCTCTAGTGCTTGTAAGTATGTCTCTAGTCCTTGTAGGTATGTCCCTAGTGCTTGTAAGTATGTCTCTAGTGCTTGTAGGTATGTCCCTAGTGGTTGTAGGTATGTCTCTAGTGGCTGTAGGTATGGCTCTAATGCTCGTAGGTATGTCTCTAGTGCTTGTAGATATGTCTCTAGTGCTTGTCGGTATGTCTGCTTGTAGGTATGTCTCTAGTGGCTGTAGGTATGTCTCTAAGGGCTGTAGGTTGGTCTCTGGTGCTTGTAGGTATGTCTGCTTTTAGGTGTGTCTCTAGTGGCTGTAGGTATGTCTCTAGTGGCTGTAGGTATGTCTCTAGTGGCTGTAAGTATGTCTCTAGTGTTTGTAGGTATGTCTCTAGTGCCTGTAGGTACGTCTATAATACTTGCAGGTATGTCTCTTGTGGTTATAGGTATGTTTCTAGTGGCTGTAGGTATGTCTCTAGTGGCTGTAGGTATGTCTCTAGTACCTGTGGGTATGTCTCTAGTGCTTGTAGGTATGTCTCAAGTTCTTGTAGGTATGTATCTAGTGGTTGTAGGTATTTCTCTAGTTCTTGTAAGTATGTCTCTAGTGCTTGTAGGTATGTCTCTAGTGCCTGTAGGTATGTCTCTAGTGCTTGTAGGTATGTCTGCTTGTAGGGATGTCTCTAGTCCTTGTAGGGATGTCTCTAGTCCTTAGAGGTATATCTCTAGTGCATGTAGGTATGTCTCTAGTGCCTGTAGGTATGTCTCTAGTGCTTGTAGGTATGTCTCTAGTGCTTGTAGGTATGTCTGCTTGTAGGTATGTCTCTAGTGCTTGTAGTTATGTCTCTAGTGATTGTAGGTATGTCTGCTTGTAGGTATGTCCCTAGTGCTTGTAGGTATGTCTCTAGTGCCTGTAGCTATGTCTCTAGTGGTTGTAGGTATGTCTGCTTGTAGGTATGTCTCTAGTGCATGTAGGTATGTCTCTAGTGCCTGTAGGTGTGTCTCTAGTGCTTGTAGGTATGTCTGCTTGTAGGTATGTCTCTAGTGCTTGTAGGTATGTCTCTAGTGCCTGTAGGTATGTCTCTAGTGCTTGTAGGTATGTCTCTAGTGGCTGTAGGTATGTCTCTAGTGCTTGTAGGTATGTCTCTAGTGGCTGTAGGTATGTCTCTAGTGGCTGTAGGTATGTCTCTAGTGCTTGTATGTATGTCTCTAGTGCTTGTAGGTAAGTCTAATTGTAGGTATGTCTCTAGTGGCTGTAGGTATGTCTCTAGTGGCTGTAGGTATGTCTCTAGTGCTTGTAGGTATGTCTCTAGTGGCTGTAGGTATGTCTCTAGTGGCTGTAGGTATGTCTCTAGTGCTCGTAGGTATGTCTCTAGTGCTTGTAGGTATGTCTCTAGTGCTTGTAGGTATGTCTGCTTGAAGGGATGTCTCTAGTGCTTGTAGGTATGTCTCTAGTGTTTGTAGATATGCCTCTAGTGCTTGTAGGTATGTCTCTAGTGCTGGTAGGTATGTCTCTAGGCATGGCAGGTATGTCTCTAGTGCTTGTAAGTATGTCTCTAGTGCTTGTAGGTATGTCCCTAGTGCTTGTAAGTATGTCTCTAGTGCTTGTAGGTATGTCCCTAGTGGTTGTAGGTATGTCTCTAGTGGCTGTAGGTATGGCTCTAATGCTCGTAGGTATGTCTCTAGTGCTTGTCGGTATGTCTGCTTGTAGGTATGTCTCTAGTGGCTGTAGGTATGTCTCTAAGGGCTGTAGGTTGGTCTCTGGTGCTTGTAGGTATGTCTGCTTTTAGGTGTGTCTCTAGTGGCTGTAGGTATGTCTCTAGTGGCTGTAGGTATGTCTCTAGTGGCTGTAAGTATGTCTCTAGTGTTTGTAGGTATGTCTCTAGTGCCTGTAGGTACGTCTATAATACTTGCAGGTATGTCTCTTGTGGTTATAGGTATGTTTCTAGTGGCTGTAGGTATGTCTCTAGTGGCTGTAGGTATGTCTCTAGTGCCTGTGGGTATGTCTCTAGTGCTTGTAGGTATGTCTCAAGTTCTTGTAGGTATGTATCTAGTGGTTGTAGGTATTTCTCTAGTTCTTGTAAGTATGTCTCTAGTGCTTGTAGGTATGTCTCTAGTGCTTGTAGGTATGTCTGTAGTGCTTGTAGGTATGTCTACTTGTAGGTATGTCTCTAGTGGCTGTAGGTATGTCTCTAGTGGCTGTAGGTATGTCTCTAGTGCTTGTAGGTATGTCTCTAGTGTCTGTAGGTATGTCTCTAGTGGCTGTAGGTATGTCTCTAGTGCTCATAGGTATGTCTCTAGTGGCTGTAGGTATGTCTCTAGTGCTTGTAGCTATGTCTGTAGTGCTTGTAGGTATGTCTCTAGTGTCTGTAGGTATGTCTCTAGTGGCTGTAGGTATGTCTCTAGTGCTAATAGGTATGTCTCTAGTGGCTGTAGGTATGTCTATAGTGGCTGTAGGTATGTCTCTAGTGCTTGTAGGCATGTCTGCTTGTAGGTATGTCTCTAGTGCTTGTAGGTATGTCTCTAGTGCTTGTAGATATGTCTATAGTGTCTGTATTTATATCTCTATTGCTTGTAGGTATGTCTACTTGTAGGTATGTCTCTAGTTGCTGTAGGTATTTCTCTAGTTCTTGTAAGTATGTCTCTAGTGCTTGTAGGTATGTCTCTAGTCCTTGTAGGTATGTCTGTATTGCTTGTAGGTATGTCTACTTGTAGGTATGTCTCTAGTTGCTGTAGGTAAGTCTCTAGTGGCTGTAGGAATGTCTCTAGGGCTTGTAGGTATGTCTCTAGTGTCTGTAGGTATGTCTCTAGTCGCTGTAGGTATGTCTCTAGTGCTCATAGGTATGTCTCTAGCGGCTGTAGGTATGTCTCAAGTGGCTGAAGGTATGTCTCTAGTGCTTGTAGGCATGTCTGCTTGTAGGTATGTCTCTAGTGCTTGTAGGTATGTCTCTAGTGCTTGTAGGTATGTCTCTATTGTCTGTAGGTATGTCTCTAGTGGCTGTAGGTATGTCTCTAGTGCTTGTAAGCATGTCTGCTTGTAGGTATGTCTCTAGTGCTTGTAGTTATGTCTCTAGTGCTTGTAGGTATGTTTCTAGTGCTTGTAGTTATGTCTCTAGTCCTTGTAAGTATGTTTCAAGTGCTTGTAGGTATGTCTACTTGTAAGTATGTCTCTAGTAGCTGTAGGTGTGTCTCTAGTGGCTGTAGGTATGTCTAAAGTGCTTGTTGGTATGTCTCTAGTAGCTGTAGGTATGTCTCTAGTTGCTGTAGGTATGTCTCTAGTGGCTGTAGGTATGTCTCTAGTGCATGTAGGTATGTATCTAGTGCCTGTAGGTATGTCTCTAGTTCTTGTAGGTATATGTCTAGTGCTTGTAGGTATGTCTCTAGTGCTTGTAGGTATGTCTGTAGTGCTGGTAAGTAAGTCTCTAGTGCTTGTAGGTATGTCTCTAGTGCTTGTATGTATGTCTCTAGTGCTTGTAGGTAAGTCTAATTGTAGGTATGTCTCTAGTGGCTGTAGGTATGTCTCTAGTGGCTGTAGGTATGTCTCTAGTGCTTGTAGGTATGTCTCTAGTGGCTGTAGGTATGTCTCTAGTGGCTGTAGGTATGTCTCTAGTGCTCGTAGGTATGTCTCTAGTGCTTGTAGGTATGTCTCTAGTGCTTGTAGGTATGTCTGCTTGAAGGGATGTCTCTAGTGCTTGTAGGTATGTCTCTAGTGTTTGTAGATATGCCTCTAGTGCTTGTAGGTATGTCTCTAGTGCTGGTAGGTATGTCTCTAGGCATGGCAGGTATGTCTCTAGTGCTTGTAAGTATGTCTCTAGTGCTTGTAGGTATGTCCCTAGTGCTTGTAAGTATGTCTCTAGTGCTTGTAGGTATGTCCCTAGTGGTTGTAGGTATGTCTCTAGTGGCTGTAGGTATGGCTCTAATGCTCGTAGGTATGTCTCTAGTGCTTGTAGATATGTCTCTAGTGCTTGTCGGTATGTCTGCTTGTAGGTATGTCTCTAGTGGCTGTAGGTATGTCTCTAAGGGCTGTAGGTTGGTCTCTGGTGCTTGTAGGTATGTCTGCTTTTAGGTGTGTCTCTAGTGGCTGTAGGTATGTCTCTAGTGGCTGTAGGTATGTCTCTAGTGGCTGTAAGTATGTCTCTAGTGTTTGTAGGTATGTCTCTAGTGCCTGTAGGTACGTCTATAATACTTGCAGGTATGTCTCTTGTGGTTATAGGTATGTTTCTAGTGGCTGTAGGTATGTCTCTAGTGGCTGTAGGTATGTCTCTAGTGCCTGTGGGTATGTCTCTAGTGCTTGTAGGTATGTCTCAAGTTCTTGTAGGTATGTATCTAGTGGTTGTAGGTATTTCTCTAGTTCTTGTAAGTATGTCTCTAGTGCTTGTAGGTATGTCTCTAGTGCTTGTAGGTATGTCTGTAGTGCTTGTAGGTATGTCTACTTGTAGGTATGTCTCTAGTGGCTGTAGGTATGTCTCTAGTGGCTGTAGGTATGTCTCTAGTGCTTGTAGGTATGTCTCTAGTGTCTGTAGGTATGTCTCTAGTGGCTGTAGGTATGTCTCTAGTGCTCATAGGTATGTCTCTAGTGGCTGTAGGTATGTCTCTAGTGGCTGTAGGTATGTCTCTGGTGCTTGTAGGCATGTCTCTAGTGCTTGTAGGTATGTCTCTAGTGTCTGTATTTATGTCTCTAGTGGCTGTAGGTATGTCTCTAGTGCTTGTAGGCATGTCTGCTTGTAGGTATGTCTCTAGTGCTTGTAGGTATGGCTCTAGTGCTTGTAGGTATGTCTCTAATGCTTGCAGGTATGTCTCTAGTGCTTGTAGGTATGTATTTAGTGCTTGTAGGTATGTCTCTAGTGCCTGTAGATATATCTCTAGTGCTTGAAGGTATGTCTCTAGTGCCTGTAGGTATGTCTCTAGTGCCTGTAGGTATGTCTCTGGTGCTTGTAGGTATCTCTGCTTGTAGGTATGTCTCTAGTGCTTGTAGTTATGTCTCTAGTGATTGTAGGTATGTCTGCTTGTAGGTATGTCTCTAGTGCTTGTAGGTAGGACTGCTTGTAGGCATGTCTCTAGTGCTTGTAGGTATGTCTGCTTGTAGGTATGTCCCTAGTGCTTGTAGGTATGTCTCAAGTGCCTGTAGGTATGTCTCTAGTGGCTGTTGGTATGTCTCTAATGGCTGTAGATATGTCTCTAGTGGCTGTAGGTATGTCTCTAGTGCTTGTAGGTATGTCTGCTTGTAGGTATGTCTCTAATGGCTGTAGGTATGTATCTAGTAGCTGTAGGTATGTCTCTAGTGGCTGTAGGTATGTCTCTAGTGCTTTTAGGTACGTCTCTAGTGCTTGCAGGTATGTCTCTAGTCGTTATAGGTGTCTTTCTAGTAGCTGTAGGCATGTCTCTAGTGCCTGTAGGTATGTCTCTAGTGCTTGTAGGTATGTCTGCTTGTAGGAATGTCTCTAGTCCTTGTAGGTATGTCTCTAGTCCTTAGAGGTATGTCTCTAGTGCATGTAGGTATGTCTCTAGTGCCTGTAGGTATGTCTCTAGTGCTTGTAGGTATGTCTCTAGTGGTTGTAGGTATGTCTGCTTGTAGGTATGTCTCTAGTGCATGTAGGTATGTCTCTAGTGCCTGTAGGTGTGTCTCTAGTGCTTGTAGGTATGTCTGCTTGTAGGTATGTCTCTAGTGCTTGTAGGTATGTCTCTAGTGCCTGTAGGTATGTCTCTAGTGCTTGTAGGTATGTCTCTAGTGGCTGTAGGTATGTCTCTAGTGCTTGTAGGTATGTCTCTAGTGGCTGTAGGTATGTCTCTAGTGGCTGTAGGTATGTCTCTAGTGCTCGTAGGTATGTCTCTAGTGCTTGTAGGTATGTCTCTAGTGCTTGTAGGTATGTCTGCTTGAAGGGATGTCTCTAGTGCTTGTAGGTATGTCTCTAGTGTTTGTAGATATGCCTCTAGTGCTTGTAGGTATGTCTCTAGTGCTGGTAGGTATGTCTCTAGGCATGGCAGGTATGTCTCTAGTGCTTGTAAGTATGTCTCTAGTGCTTGTAGGTATGTCCCTAGTGCTTGTAAGTATGTCTCTAGTGCTTGTAGGTATGTCCCTAGTGGTTGTAGGTATGTCTCTAGTGGCTGTAGGTATGGCTCTAATGCTCGTAGGTATGTCTCTAGTGCTTGTAGATATGTCTCTAGTGCTTGTCGGTATGTCTGCTTGTAGGTATGTCTCTAGTGGCTGTAGGAATGTCTCTAAGGGCTGTAGGTTGGTCTCTAGTGCGTGTAGGTATGTCTGCTTTTAGGTGTGTCTCTAGTGGCTGTAGGTATGTCTCTAGTGGCTGTAGGTATGTCTCTAGTGGCTGTAAGTATGTCTCTAGTGTTTGTAGGTATGTCTCTAGTGCCTGTAGGTACGTCTATAATACTTGCAGGTATGTCTCTAGTTGTTATAGGTATGTTTCTAGTGGCTGTAGGTATGTCTCTAGTGGCTGTAGGTATGTCTCTAGTGCCTGTAGGTATGTCTCTAGTGCTTGTAGGTATGTCTCAAGTTCTTGTAGGTATGTATCTAGTGGTTGTAGGTATTTCTCTAGTTCTTGTAAGTATGTCTCTAGTGCTTGTAGGTATGTCTCTAGTGCTTGTAGGTATGTCTGTAGTGCTTGTAGGTATGTCTACTTGTAGGTATGTCTCTAGTGGCTGTAGGTATGTCTCTAGTGGCTGTAGGTATGTCTCTAGTGGCTGTAGGTATGTCTCTAGTGCTCATAGGTATGTCTCTAGTGGCTGTAGGTATGTCTCTAGTGGCTGTAGGTATGTCTCTGGTGCTTGTAGGCATGTCTGCTTGTAGGTATGTCTCTAGTGCTTGTAGTTATGTCTCTAGTGCTTGTAGGTATGTCTCTAGTGTCTGTATTTATGTCTCTAGTGGCTGTAGGTATGTCTCTAGGGCTTGTAGGCATGTCTGCTTGTAGGTATGTCTCTAGTGCTTGTAGGTATGGCTCTAGTGCTTGCAGGTATGTCTCTAATGCTTGCAGGTATGTCTCTAGTGCTTGTAGGTATGTATTTAGTGCTTGTAGGTATGTCTCTAGTGCCTGTAGGTATATCTCTAGTGCTTGAAGGTATGTCTCTAGTGCCTGTAGGTATGTCTCTAGTGCCTGTAGGTATGTCTCTGGTGCTTGTAGGTATCTCTGCTTGTAGGTATGTCTCTAGTGCTTGTAGTTATGTCTCTAGTGATTGTAGGTATGTCTGCTTGTAGGTATGTCTCTAGTGCTTGTAGGTAGGACTGCTTGTAGGCATGTCTCTAGTGCTTGTAGGTATGTCTGCTTGTAGGTATGTCCCTAGTGCTTGTAGGTATGTCTCAAGTGCCTGTAGGTATGTCTCTAGTGGCTGTAGGTATGTCTCTAATGGCTGTAGATATGTCTCTAGTGGCTGTAGGTATGTCTCTAGTGCTTTTAGGTATGTCTGCTTGTAGGTATGTCTCTAATGGCTGTAGGTATGTATCTAGTAGCTGTAGGTATGTCTCTAGTGGCTGTAGGTATGTATCTAGTCTTTTTAGGTACGTCTCTAGTGCTTGCAGGTATGTCTCTAGTCGTTATAGGTGTGTTTCTAGTAGCTGTAGGCATGTCTCTAGTGCCTGTAGGTATGTCTCTAGTGCTTGTAGGTATGTCTGCTTGTAGGGATGTCTCTAGTCCTTGTAGGGATGTCTCTAGTCCTTAGAGGTATGTCTCTAGTGCATGTAGGTATGTCTCTAGTGCCTGTAGGTATGTCTCTAGTGCTTGTAGGTATGTCTCTAGTGCTTGTAGGTATGTCTGCTTGTAGGTATGTCTCTAGTGCTTGTAGTTATGTCTCTAGTGATTGTAGGTATGTCTGCTTGTAGGTATGTCCCTAGTGCTTGTAGGTATGTCTCTAGTGCCTGTAGCTATGTCTCTAGTGGTTGTAGGTATGTCTGCTTGTAGGTATGTCTCTAGTGCATGTAGGTATGTCTCTAGTGCCTGTAGGTGTGTCTCTAGTGCTTGTAGGTATGTCTGCTTGTAGGTATGTCTCTAGTGCTTGTAGGTATGTCTCTAGTGCCTGTAGGTATGTCTCTAGTGCTTGTAGGTATGTCTCTAGTGGCTGTAGGTATGTCTCTAGTGCTTGTAGGTATGTCTCTAGTGGCTGTAGGTATGTCTCTAGTGGCTGTAGGTATGTCTCTAGTGCTCGTAGGTATGTCTCTAGTGCTTGTAGGTATGTCTCTAGTGCTTGTAGGTATGTCTGCTTGAAGGGATGTCTCTAGTGCTTGTAGGTATGTCTCTAGTGTTTGTAGATATGCCTCTAGTGCTTGTAGGTATGTCTCTAGTGCTGGTAGGTATGTCTCTAGGCATGGCAGGTATGTCTCTAGTGCTTGTAAGTATGTCTCTAGTGCTTGTAGGTATGTCCCTAGTGCTTGTAAGTATGTCTCTAGTGCTTGTAGGTATGTCCCTAGTGGTTGTAGGTATGTCTCTAGTGGCTGTAGGTATGGCTCTAATGCTCGTAGGTATGTCTCTAGTGCTTGTAGATATGTCTCTAGTGCTTGTCGGTATGTCTGCTTGTAGGTATGTCTCTAGTGGCTGTAGGAATGTCTCTAAGGGCTGTAGGTTGGTCTCTAGTGCGTGTAGGTATGTCTGCTTTTAGGTGTGTCTCTAGTGGCTGTAGGTATGTCTCTAGTGGCTGTAGGTATGTCTCTAGTGGCTGTAAGTATGTCTCTAGTGTTTGTAGGTATGTCTCTAGTGCCTGTAGGTACGTCTATAATACTTGCAGGTATGTCTCTTTTTGTTATAGGTATGTTTCTAGTGGCTGTAGGTATGTCTCTAGTGGCTGTAGGTATGTCTCTAGTGCCTGTAGGTATGTCTCTAGTGCTTGTAGGTATGTCTCAAGTTCTTGTAGGTATGTATCTAGTGGTTGTAGGTATTTCTCTAGTTCTTGTAAGTATGTCTCTAGTGCTTGTAGGTATGTCTCTAGTGCTTGTAGGTATGTCTGAAGTGCTTGTAGGTATGTCTACTTGTAGGTATGTCTCTAGTGGCTGTAGGTATGTCTCTAGTTGCTGTAGGTATGTCTCTAGTGGCTGTAGGTATGTCTCTAGTGCTCAAAGGTATGTCTCTAGTGGCTGTAGGTATGTCTCTGGTGCTTGTAGGCATGTCTGCTTGTAGGTATGTCTCTAGTGCTTGTAGTTATGTCTCTAGTGCTTGTAGGTATGTCTCTAGTGTCTGTATTTATGTCTCTAGTGGCTGTAGGTATGTCTCTAGTGCTTGTAGGCATGTCTGCTTGAAGGTATGTCTCTAGTGGCTGTAGGTATGTCTCTAGTGGCTGTAGGTATGTCTCTAGTGCTCATAGGTATGTCTCTAGTGGCTGTAGGTATGTCTCTAGTGGCTGTAGGTATGTCTCTGGTGCTTGTAGGCATGTCTGCTTGTAGGTATGTCTCTAGTGCTTGTAGTTATGTCTCTAGTGCTTGTAGGTATGTCTCTAGTGTCTGTATTTATGTCTCTAGTGGCTATAGGTATGTCTCTAGTGCCTGTAGGTATGTCTCTGGTGCTTGTAGGTATCTCTGCTTGTAGGTATGTCTCTAGTGCTTGTAGTTATGTCTCTAGTGATTGTAGGTATGTCTGCTTGTAGGTATGTCTCTAGTGCTTGTAGGTAGGACTGCTTGTAGGCATGTCTCTAGTGCTTGTAGGTATGTCTGCTTGTAGGTATGTCCCTAGTGCTTGTAGGTATGTCTCAAGTGCCTGTAGGTATGTCTCTAGTGGCTGTAGGTATGTCTCTAATGGCTGTAGATATGTCTCTAGTGGCTGTAGGTATGTCTCTAGTGCTTTTAGGTATGTCTGCTTGTAGGTTTGTCTCTAATGGCTGTAGGTATGTATCTAGTAGCTGTAGGTATGTCTCTAGTGGCTGTAGGTATATCTCTAGTGCTTGTAGGTATGTCTCTAGTGCTTGTAGGTATGTCTGCTTGTAGGTATGTCCCTAGTGCTTGTAGGTATGTCTCTAGTGCCTGTAGCTATGTCTCTAGTGGTTGTAGGTATGTCTGCTTGTAGGTATGTCTCTAGTGCATGTAGGTATGTCTCTAGTGTCTGTAGGTGTGTCTCTAGTGCTTGTAGGTATGTCTGCTTGTAGGTATGTCTCTAGTGCTTGTAGGTATGTCTCTAGTGCCTGTAGGTATGTCTCTAGTGCTTGTAGGTATGTCTCTAGTGGTTGTAGGTAGGTCTGCTTGTAGGTATGTCTCTAGTGCTTGTAGGTATGTCTCTAGTGCTTGTAGGTATGTCTCTAGTGTCTGTATTTATATCTCTATTGCTTGTAGGTATGTCTACTTGTAGGTATGTCTCTAGTTGCTGTAGGTATTTCTCTAGTTCTTGTAAGTATGTCTCTAGTGCTTGTAGGTATGTCTCTAGTCCTTGTAGGTATGTCTGTAGTGCTTGTAGGTATGTCTACTTGTAGGTATGTCTCTAGTTGCTGTAGGTATGTCTCTAGATGCTGTAGGAATGTCTCTAGTGCTTGTAGGTATGTCTCTAGTGTCTGTAGGTATGTCTCTAGTCGCTGTAGGTATGTCTCTAGTGCTCATAGGTATGTCTCTAGCGGCTGTAGGTATGTCTCAAGTGGCTGACGGTATGTCTCTAGTGCTTGTAGGCATGTCTGCTTGTAGGTATGTCTCTAGTGCTTGTAGGTATGTCTCTAGTGCTTGTAGGTATGTCTCTATTGTCTGTAGGTATGTCTCTAGTGGCTGTAGGTATGTTTCTAGTGGCTGTAGGTATGTCTCTAGTGCTTGTAAGCATGTCTGCTTGTAGGTATGTCTCTAGTGCTTGTAGTTATGTCTCTAGTGCTTGTAGGTATGTTTCTAGTGCTTGTAGTTATGTCTCTAGTCCTTGTAAGTATGTTTCAAGTGCTTGTAGGTATGTCTACTTGTAAGTATGTCTCTAGTAGCTGTAGGTATGTCTCTAGTGGCTGTAGGTATGTCTAAAGTGCTTGTAGGTATGTCTCTAGTAGCTGTAGGTATGTCTATAGTGGCTGTAGGTATGTCTCTAGTGGCTGTTGGTATGTCTCTAGTGGCTGTAGGTATGTCTCTAGTGGCTGTAGGTATGTCTCTAGTGCCTGTAGGTATATCTCTAGTGCTTGTAGGTATATCTCTAGTGCTTGTAGGTATGTCTCTCGTTGCTGTAGGTATGTCTCTAGTGGATGTAGGTATGTCTGCTTGTAGGGATGTTTCTAGTGCTTGCAGGTATGTTTCTAGTGCTTGTAGGTATGTCTCTAGTGCATATAGGTATGTATCTAGTTCCTGTAGGTATGTCTCTAATGCCTCTAGGTATGTCTCTAGTGCCTGTAGGTATGTCTCTAGTGCTTGTAGGTATATCTCTAGTGCTTGTAGGTATGTCTCTAGTGCTTGTAGGTATGTCTGTAGTGCTGGTAGGTAAGTCTCTAGTGCTTGTAGGTATGTCTCTAGTGCTTGTAAGTATGTCTTTAGTGCTTGTAGGTATGTCTCTAGTGCCTGTAGGTATGTCTCTAGTGAATGTAGGTATGTCTCAAGTGCTTGTAGGTATGTCTGTAGTGCTTGTATGTATGTCTACTTGTAGGTATGTCTCTAGTTGCTGTAGGTATGTCTCTAGTGCTTGTAGGTATGTCTCTAGTGTCTGTAGATATGTCTCTAGTCGCTGTAGGTATGTCTCTAGTGGCTGTAGGTATGTCTCTAGTGGCTGTAGGTATGTCTCTATGGGCTGTAGGTATGTCTCTAGTGCCTGTAGGCATGTCTGCTTGTATGTATGTCTCTAGTGCTTGTAGGTATGTCTCTAGTGCCTGTAGGTATGTCTGTAGTGCTTGTAGGTATGTCTCTAGTGCCTGTAGGTATGTCTGTAGTGATTGTAGGTTTTTCTCTAGTGCTTGTAGGTATGTCTCTAGTGCCTGTAGGTATGTTTCTAGTGCCTCTAGATATGTCTCTAATGCTTGTAGGTATGTCTCTAGTGCTTGTATGTATGTCTCTAGTGCTTGTAGGTATGTCTCTAGTGCCATTAAGTATGTCTCTAATGCCTTTAGGTATGTCTCTAGTGCCTGTAGGTTTGTCTCTAGTGCCTGTAGGTATGTCTGTAGTGATTGTAGGTTTTTCTCTAGTGCTTGTAGGTATGTCTCAAGTGCTTGTAGGTTTTACTTTAGTGCTTGTAGGTATGTCTCTAGTGCTTGTAAGTATGTCTCTAGTGCTTGTAGGTTTGTCTACTTATATGTATGTCTCTAGTGCTTGTAGGTATGTCTCTAGTGGCTGTAGGTATGTCTCTAGTGCTTGTAGGTATGTCTACTTATATGAATATCTCTAGTTGCTGTAGGTATGTCTCTAGTGGCTGTAGGTATGTCACTAGTGCTTGTAGGTATGTCTGCTTGTAGGCATGTCTCTAGTGCTTGTAGGTATGTCTGCTTGTAGGTATGTCTCTAGTGCTTGTAGGTATGTCTCTAGTGCTTGTAGGTATGTCTCTAGTGGTTGTAGGTATGGCTGCTTGTAGGTATGTCTCTAGTGCATGTAGGTATGTCTCTAGTGCCTGTAGGTATGTCTCTAGTGCTTGTAGGTATGTCTCTAGTGGTTGTCGGTATGTCTGCTTGTAGGGATGTCTCTAGTGCTTGTAGGTATGTCTCTAGTGCCTGTAGGTATGTCTCTAGTGCCTCTAGGTATGTCTCTAGTGCCTGTAGGTATGTCTCTAGTGCTTGTAGGTATGTCTCTAGTGCCTGTAGGTATGTCTCTAGTGCTAGTAGGTATGTCTCTAGTGCTTGTAGGTATGTCTCTAGTGCCTGCAGTTATGTCTCTAGTGCCTGTAGGTATGTCTGTAGTGCCTGTAGGTATGTCTTTAGTGCTTGTAGGTATGTCTCTAGTGCTTGTAGGTATGTCTCTAGTGCTTGTAGGTATGTCTCTTGTGCCATAAAGTATGTCTCTAATGCCTTTAGGTATGTCTCTAGTGCCTGTAGGTTTGTCTCTAGTGCCTGTAGGTATGTCTGTAGTGCTTGTAGGTATGTCTCTAGTGTCTGTATTTATGTCTCTAGTGGCTGTAGGTATGTCTCTAGTGGCTGTAGGTATGTCTCTAGTGCTTGAAGGTATGTCTGCTTCTAGGTATGTCTCTAGTGCCTGAAGGTATGTCTCTAGTGCTTGTAGGTATGTCTCTTGTGCTTGTAGGTATGTCTCTAGTGCTTGTATGTATGTCTCTAGTGCTAGTAGGTATGTCTCTAGTGCTTGTAGGTATGTCTTTAGTGCCTGTAGTTATGTCTCTAGTGCTTGTAGGTATGTCTCTAGTGATTGTAGATATGTCACTAGTGCTTGTAGGTATGTCTCGAGTGCTTGCAGGTATGTCTCTAGTGCTTGTAGGTATGTCTCTAGTGCTTGTAAGTATGTCTCTAGGGATTGTAGGTATGTCTACTTGTAGGTATGTCTCTAGTGGCTGAAGGTATGTCTCTAGTGGCTGTAGGTATATCTCTAGTGCTTGAAGGCATGTCTCTAGTAGCTGTAGGTATGTCTCTAATGACTGTAGGTATGTCTCTAGTGGCTGTAGGTATGTCTCTAGTGGCTGTACGTATGTCTCTAGTGGCTGTAGGTATGTCTCTAGTGCTTGTAGGTATGTCTGCTTGTAGGTATGTCTCTAGTGGCTGTAGGTATGTCTCTAGTGCTTGCAGGTATGTCTCTAGTGCTTGTAGGTATGTCTCTAGTGCTTGTAAGTATGTCTCTAGTGATTGTAGGTATGTCTACTTGAAGGTATGTCTCTAGTGGCTGAAGGTATGTCTCTAGTGGCTGTAGGTATGTCTCTAGTGCTTCAGGGTATGTTTCTAGTAGCTGTAGGTATGTCTCTAGTGGCTGTAGGTATGTCTCTAGTGGCTGTAGGTATGTCTATAGTGACTGTAGGTATGTCTCTAGTGGCTGTAGGTATGTCTCTAGTGCTTGTAGGTATGTCTGCTTGTAGGTATGTCTCTAATGGCTGTAGGTATGTATCTAGTAGCTGTAGGTATGTCTCTAGTGGCTGTAGGTATGTCTCTAGTGCTTTTAGGTACGTCTCTAGTACTTGCAGGTATGTCTCTAGTCGTTATAGGTATGTTTCTAGTAGCTGTAGGCATGTCTCTAGTGCCTGTAGGTATGTTTCTAGTGCTTGTAGGTATGTCTGCTTGTAGTGATGTCTCTAGTGCTTGTAGGTATGTCTCTAGTCCTTGTAGGTATGTCTCTAGTCCTTATAGGTATGTCTCTAGTGCCTGTAGGTATGTCTCTAGTGCTTGTAGGTATGTCTCTAGTGCTTGTTGGTATGTCTGCTTGTAGGTATGTCTCTAGTGCTTGTAGGTATGACTGCTTGTAGGCATATCTCTAGTGCTTTTAGGTATGTCTGCTTGTAGGTATGTCCCTAGTGCTTGTAGGTATGTCTCTAGTGCCTGTAGGTATGTCTCTAGTGGCTGTAGGTATGTCTCTAGTGGCTGTTGGTATGTCTCTAGTGCTTGTAGGTATGTCTGCTTGTAGGCATGTCTCTAATGGATGTAGGTATGTATCTAGTAGCTGTAGGTATGTCTCTAGTGGCTGTAGGTATGTCTCTAGTGCTTTTAATTATGTCTCTAGTGCTTGCAGGTATGTCTCTAGTCGTTATAGGTGTGTTTCTAGTGGCTGTAGGCATGTCTCTAGTGCCTGTAGGTATGTCTCTAGTGCTTGTAGGTATGTCTGCTTGTAGGGATGTCTCTAGTGCTTGTAGGTATGTCTCTAGTCCTTGTAGGTATGTCTCTAGTCCTTATAGGTATGTCTCTAGTGCATGTAGGTATGTCTCTAGTGCCTGTAGGTATGTCTGTAGTGCTTGTAGGTATGTCTCTAGTGCTTGTAGGTATGACTGCTTGTAGGCATGTCTCTAGTGCTTGTAGGTATGTCTGCTTGTAGGTATGTCTGCTTGTAGGTATGTCTCTAGTGCATGTAGGTATGTCTCCAGTGCCTGTAGGTATGTCTCTAGTGCTTGTAGGTATGTCTGCTTGTAGGTATGTCTCTAGTGCTTGTAGGTATGTCTGTAGTGCCTGTAGGTTTGTCTCTAGTGCTTGTAGGTATGTCTCTAGTGGTTGTAGGTAAGTCTGCTTGTAGGTATCTCTCTAGTGCTTGTAGGTATGTCTCTAGTGCCTCTAGGTATGTCTCTAGTGCCTGTAGGTATGTCTCTAGTGCTTGTAGGTATGTCTCTAGTGCCTGTAGGTATGTCTCTAGTGCTAGTAGGTATGTCTCTAGTGCTTGTAGGTATGTCTCTAGTGCTTGTAGGTATGTCTCTAGTGCCTGTAGTTATTTCTCTAGTGCTTGTAGGTATGTTTCTAGTGCTTATACTTATGTCTCTAGTCCTTGTAAGTATGTTTCAAGTGCTTGTAGGTATGTCTACTTGTAAGTATGTCTCTAGTAGCTGTAGGTATGTCTCTAGTGGCTGTAGGTATGTCTAAAGTGCTTGTAGGTATGTCTCTAGTAGCTGTAGGTATGTCTCTAGTGGCTGTAGGTATGTCTCTAGTGGCTGTAGGTATGTCTCTAGTGGCTGTAGGTATGTCTCTAGTGGCTGTAGGTATGTCTCTAGTTCTTGTAGGTATGTCTCTAGTTTCTGTAGATATGTCTCTAGTAGCTGTAGGTATGTCTCTAGTGGATGTAGGTATGTCTGCTTGTAGAGATGTTTCTAGTGCTTGCAGGTATGTTTCTAGTGCTTGTAGGTTATCTCTAGTGCATGTAGGTATTTCTCTAGTGCCTGTAGGTATGTCTGTAGTGCTTGTAGGTATGTCTCTAGTGCTTGTAGGTATGACTGCTTGTAGGCATGTCTCTAGTGCTTGTAGGTATGTCTGCTTGTAGGTATGTCCCTAGTGCCTGTAGGTATGTCTCTAGTGCCTGTAGCTATGTCTCTAGTGCTTGTAGGTATGTCTGCTTGTAGGTATGTCCCTAGTGCATGTAGGTATGTCTCCAGTGCCTGTAGGTATGTCTCTAGTGCTTGTAGGTATGTCTGCTTGTAGGTATGTCTCTAGTGCTTGTAGGTATGTCTCTAGTGCCTGTAGGTTTGTCTCTAGTGCTTGTAGGTATGTCTCTAGTGGTTGTAGGTAGGTCTGCTTGTAGGTATCTCTCTAGTGCTTGTAGGTATGTCTCTAGTGCCTCTAGGTATGTCTCTAGTGCCTGTAGGTATGTCTCTAGTGCTTGTAGGTATGTCTCTAGTGCCTGTAGGTATGTCTCTAGTGCTAGTAGGTATGTCTCTAGTGCTTGTAGGTATGTCTCTAGTGCTTGTAGGTATGTCTCTAGTGCCTGTAGTTATTTCTCTAGTGCTTGTAGGTATGTTTCTAGTGCTTAAAGTTATGTCTCTAGTCCTTGTAAGTATGTTTCAAGTGCTTGTATGTATGTCTACTTGTAAGTATGTCTCTAGTAGCTGTAGGTATGTCTCTAGTGGCTGTAGGTATGTCTAAAGTGCTTGTAGGTATGTCTCTAGTAGCTGTAGGTATGTCTCTAGTGGCTGTAGGTATGTCTCTAGTGGATGTAGGTATGTCTCTAGTGGCTGTAGGTATGTCTCTATTTCTTGTAGGTATGTCTCTAGTGGCTGTAGGTATGTCTCTAGTGGATGTAGGTATGTCTCTAGTGGCTGTAGGTATGTCTCTAGTGGCTGTAGGTATGTCTCTAGTGGCTGTAGGTATGTCTCTAGGGGCTGTAGGTATGTCTCTAGTTCTTGTAGGTATGTCTGCTTCTAGGTATGTCTCTAGTTGCTGTAGATATGTCTCTAGTAGCTGTAGGTATGTCTCTAGTGGATGTAGGTATGTCTGCTTGTAGAGATGTTTCTAGTGCTTGCAGGTATGTTTCTATTGCTTGTAGGTTATCTCTAGTGCATGTAGGTATATCTCTAGTGCTTGTAGGTATGTATCTAGTGCCTGTAGGTATGTCTCTAATTCCTCTATGTATGTCTCTAGTGCCTGTAGGTATGTCTCTAGTGCTTGTAGGTATATCTCTAGTGCTTGTAGGTATGTCTCTAGTGCTTGTAGGTATGTCTGTAGTTCTTGTAGGTAAGTCTCTAGTGCTTGTAGGTATGTCTCTAGTGCTTGTAAGTATGTCTCTAGTGCTTGTAGGTATGTCTCTAGTGCTTGTATGTATGTCTCTAGTGCTTGTAGGTAAGTCTAATTGTAGGTAAGTCTCTAGTGGCTGTAGGTATGTCTCTAGTGGCTGTAGGTATGTCTCTAGTGCTTGTAGGTATGTCTCTAGTGGCTGTAGGTATGTCTCTAGTGGCTGTAGGTATGTCTCTAGTGCTCGTAGGTATGTCTCTAGTGCTTGTAGGTATGTCTCTGGTGCTTGTAGGTATGTCTGCTTGAAGGGATGTCTCTAGTGCTTGTAGGTATGTCTCTATTGCTTGTAGATATGCCTCTAGTGCTTGTAAGTATGTCTCTAGTGCTGGTAGGTATGTCTCTAGTGCTTGTAGGTATGTCTCTAGTGCTTGTATGTATGTCTCTAGTGCTTGTAGGTATGTCCCTAGTGCTTGTCGGTATGTCTGTTTGTAGGTATGTCTCTAGTGGTTGTAGGTATGTCTCTAAGGGCTGTAGGTATGTCTCTAGTGCTTGTAGGTATGTCTGCTTTTAGGTGTGTCTCTAGTGGCTGTAGGTATGTCTCTAGTGGCTGTAGGTATGTCTCTAGTGGCTGTAGGTATGTCTCTAGTGCTTGAAGGTATGTCTCTAGTGCCTGTAGGTACGTCTATAAAGCTTGCAGGTATGTCTCTTGTGGTTATAGGTATGTTTCTAGTGGCTGTAGGTATGTCTCTAGTGGCTGTAGGTATGTCTCTAGTGCCTGTAGGTATGTCTCTAGTGCTTGTAGGTATGTCTCAAGTGCTTGTAGGTATGTCTCTAGTGGTTGTAGTTATTTCTCTAGTTCTTGTAAGTATGTCTCTAGTGCTTGTAGGTATGTCTCTAGTGCTTGTAGCTATGTCTGTAGTGCTTGTAGGTATGTCTCTAGTGTCTGTAGGTATGTCTCTAGTGGCTGTAGGTATGTCTCTAGTGCTAATAGGTATGTCTCTAGTGGCTGTAGGTATGTCTATAGTGGCTGTAGGTATGTCTCTAGTGCTTGTAGGCATGTCTGCTTGTAGGTATGTCTCTAGTGCTTGTAGGTATGTCTCTAGTGCTTGTAGATATGTCTATAGTGTCTGTATTTATATCTCTATTGCTTGTAGGTATGTCTACTTGTAGGTATGTCTCTAGTTGCTGTAGGTATTTCTCTAGTTCTTGTAAGTATGTCTCTAGTGCTTGTAGGTATGTCTCTATTCCTTGTAGGTATGTCTGTATTGCTTGTAGGTATGTCTACTTGTAGGTATGTCTCTAGTTGCTGTAGGTAAGTCTCTAGTGGCTGTAGGAATGTCTCTAGGGCTTGTAGGTATGTCTCTAGTGTCTGTAGGTATGTCTCTAGTCGCTGTAGGTATGTCTCTAGTGCTCATAGGTATGTCTCTAGCGGCTGTAGGTATGTCTCAAGTGGCTGAAGGTATGTCTCTAGTGCTTGTAGGCATGTCTGCTTGTAGGTATGTCTCTAGTGCTTGTAGGTATGTCTCTAGTGCTTGTAGGTATGTCTCTATTGTCTGTAGGTATGTCTCTAGTGGCTGTAGGTATGTCTCTAGTGCTTGTAAGCATGTCTGCTTGTAGGTATGTCTCTAGTGCTTGTAGTTATGTCTCTAGTGCTTGTAGGTATGTTTCTAGTGCTTGTAGTTATGTCTCTAGTCCTTGTAAGTATGTTTCAAGTGCTTGTAGGTGTGTCTACTTGTAAGTATGTCTCTAGTAGCTGTAGGTGTGTCTCTAGTGGCTGTAGGTATGTCTAAAGTGCTTGTTGGTATGTCTCTAGTAGCTGTAGGTATGTCTCTAGTGGCTGTAGGTATGTCTCTAGTGGCTGTAGGTATGTCTCTAGTGGCTGTAGGTATGTCTCTAGTGGCTGTAGGTATGTCTCTAGTGGCTGTAGGTATGTCTCTAGTTCTTGTAGGTATGTCTGCTTCTAGATATGTCTCTAGTAGCTGTAGGTATGTCTCTAGTGGATGTAGGTATGTCTGCTTGTAGGGATGTTTCTAGTGCTTGCAGGTATGTTTCTAGTGCTTGTAGGTATGTCTCTAGTGCATGTAGGTATGTATCTAGTGCCTGTAGGTATGTCTCTAATGCCTCTAGGTATGTCTCTAGTGCCTGTAGGTATGTCTCTAGTTCTTGTAGGTATATGTCTAGTGCTTGTAGGTATGTCTCTAGTGCTTGTAGGTATGTCTGTAGTGCTGGTAAGTAAGTCTCTAGTGCTTGTAGGTATGTCTCTAGTGCTTGTATGTATGTCTCTAGTGCTTGTAGGTAAGTCTAATTGTAGGTATGTCTCTAGTGGCTGTAGGTATGTCTCTAGTGGCTGTAGGTATGTCTCTAGTGCTTGTAGGTATGTCTCTAGTGGCTGTAGGTATGTCTCTAGTGGCTGTAGGTATGTCTCTAGTGCTCGTAGGTATGTCTCTAGTGCTTGTAGGTATGTCTCTAGTGCTTGTAGGTATGTCTGCTTGAAGGGATGTCTCTAGTGCTTGTAGGTATGTCTCTAGTGTTTGTAGATATGCCTCTAGTGCTTGTAGGTATGTCTCTAGTGCTGGTAGGTATGTCTCTAGGCATGGCAGGTATGTCTCTAGTGCTTGTAAGTATGTCTCTAGTGCTTGTAGGTATGTCCCTAGTGCTTGTAAGTATGTCTCTAGTGCTTGTAGGTATGTCCCTAGTGGTTGTAGGTATGTCTCTAGTGGCTGTAGGTATGGCTCTAATGCTCGTAGGTATGTCTCTAGTGCTTGTAGATATGTCTCTAGTGCTTGTCGGTATGTCTGCTTGTAGGTATGTCTCTAGTGGCTGTAGGTATGTCTCTAAGGGCTGTAGGTTGGTCTCTGGTGCTTGTAGGTATGTCTGCTTTTAGGTGTGTCTCTAGTTGCTGTAGGTATGTCTCTAGTGGCTGTAGGTATGTCTCTAGTGGCTGTAAGTATGTCTCTAGTGTTTGTAGGTATGTCTCTAGTGCCTGTAGGTACGTCTATAATACTTGCAGGTATGTCTCTTGTGGTTATAGGTATGTTTCTAGTGGCTGTAGGTATGTCTCTAGTGGCTGTAGGTATGTCTCTAGTGCCTGTGGGTATGTCTCTAGTGCTTGTAGGTATGTCTCAAGTTCTTGTAGGTATGTATCTAGTGGTTGTAGGTATTTCTCTAGTTCTTGTAAGTATGTCTCTAGTGCTTGTAGGTATGTCTCTAGTGCTTGTAGGTATGTCTGTAGTGCTTGTAGGTATGTCTACTTGTAGGTATGTCTCTAGTGGCTGTAGGTATGTCTCTAGTGGCTGTAGGTATGTCTCTAGTGCTTGTAGGTATGTCTCTAGTGTCTGTAGGTATGTCTCTAGTGGCTGTAGGTATGTCTCTAGTGCTCATAGGTATGTCTCTAGTGGCTGTAGGTATGTCTCTAGTGGCTGTAGGTATGTCTCTGGTGCTTGTAGGCATGTCTCTAGTGCTTGTAGGTATGTCTCTAGTGTCTGTATTTATGTCTCTAGTGGCTGTAGGTATGTCTCTAGTGCTTGTAGGCATGTCTGCTTGTAGGTATGTCTCTAATGCTTGTAGGTATGGCTCTAGTGCTTGTAGGTATGTCTCTAATGCTTGCAGGTATGTCTCTAGTGCTTGTAGGTATGTATTTAGTGCTTGTAGGTATGTCTCTAGTGCCTGTAGATATATCTCTAGTGCTTGAAGGTATGTCTCTAGTGCCTGTAGGTATGTCTCTAGTGCCTGTAGGTATGTCTCTGGTGCTTGTAGGTATCTCTGCTTGTAGGTATGTCTCTAGTGCTTGTAGTTATGTCTCTAGTGATTGTAGGTATGTCTGCTTGTAGGTATGTCTCTAGTGCTTGTAGGTAGGACTGCTTGTAGGCATGTCTCTAGTGCTTGTAGGTATGTCTGCTTGTAGGTATGTCCCTAGTGCTTGTAGGCATGTCTCAAGTGCCTGTAGGTATGTCTCTAGTGGCTGTAGGTATGTCTCTAATGGCTGTAGATATGTCTCTAGTGGCTGTAGGTATGTCTCTAGTGCTTGTAGGTATGTCTGCTTGTAGGTATGTCTCTAATGGCTGTAGGTATGTATCTAGTAGCTGTAGGTATGTCTCTAGTGGCTGTAGGTATGTATCTAGTCTTTTTAGGTACGTCTCTAGTGCTTGCAGGTATGTCTCTAGTCGTTATAGGTGTGTTTCTAGTAGCTGTAGGCATGTCTCTAGTGCCTGTAGGTATGTCTCTAGTGCTTGTAGGTATGTCTGCTTGTAGGGATGTCTCTAGTCCTTGTAGGTATGTCTCTAGTCCTTAGACGTATGTCTCTAGTGCATATAGGTATGTCTCTAGTGCCTGTAGGTATGTCTCTAGTGCTTGTAGGTATGTCTGTAGTGCTTATAGGTATGTATGCTTGTAGGTATGTCTCTAGTGCTTGTAGTTATGTCTCTAGTGATTGTAGGTATGTCTGCTTGTAGGTATATCTCTAGTGCTTGTAGGTATGTCTCTAGTGCTTGTAGGTATGTCTGCTTGTAGGTATGTCCCTAGTGCTTGTAGGTATGTCTCTAGTGCCTGTAGCTATGTATCTAGTGGTTGTAGGTATGTCTGCTTGTAGGTATGTCTCTAGTGCATGTAGGTATGTCTCTAGTGTCTGTAGGTGTGTCTCTAGTGCTTGTAGGTATGTCTGCTTGTAGGTATGTCTCTAGTGCTTGTAGGTATGTCTCTAGTGCCTGTAGGTATGTCTCTAGTGCTTGTAGGTATGTCTCTAGTGGTTGTAGGTAGGTCTGCTTGTAGGTATGCTTGTAGGTATGTCTCTAGTGCTTGTAGGTATGTCTCTAGTGTCTGTATTTATATCTCTATTGCTTGTAGGTATGTTTACTTGTAGGTATGTCTCTAGTTGCTGTAGGTATTTCTCTAGTTCTTGTAAGTATGTCTCTAGTGCTTGTAGGTATGTCTCTAGTCCTTGTAGGTATGTCTGTAGTGCTTGTAGGTATGTCTACTTGTAGGTATGTCTCTAGTTGCTGTAGGTATGTCTCTAGATGCTGTAGGAATGTCTCTAGTGCTTGTAGGTATGTCTCTAGTGTCTGTAGGTATGTCTCTAGTCGCTGTAGGTATGTCTCTAGTGCTCATAGGTATGTCTCTAGCGGCTGTAGGTATGTCTCAAGTGGCTGACGGTATGTCTCTAGTGCTTGTAGGCATGTCTGCTTGTAGGTATGTCTCTAGTGCTTGTAGGTATGTCTCTAGTGCTTGTAGGTATGTCTCTATTGTCTGTAGGTATGTCTCTAGTGGCTGTAGGTATGTTTCTAGTGGCTGTAGGTATGTCTCTAGTGCTTGTAAGCATGTCTGCTTGTAGGTATGTCTCTAGTGCTTGTAGTTATGTCTCTAGTGCTTGTAGGTATGTTTCTAGTGCTTGTAGTTATGTCTCTAGTCCTTGTAAGTATGTTTCAAGTGCTTGTAGGTATGTCTACTTGTAAGTATGTCTCTAGTAGCTGTAGGTATGTCTTTAGTGGCTGTAGGTATGTCTAAAGTGCTTGTAGGTATGTCTCTAGTAGCTGTAGGTATGTCTATAGTGGCTGTAGGTATGTCTCTAGTGGCTGTAGGTATGTCTCTAGTGGCTGTAGGTATGTCTCTAGTGGCTGTAGGTATGTCTCTAGTGGCTGTAGGTATGTCTCTAGGGGCTGTAGGTATGTCTCTAGTTCTGTAGGTATGTCTGCTTCTAGGTATGTCTCTCGTTGCTGTAGATATGTCTCTAGTAGCTGTAGGTATGTCTCTAGTGGATGTAGGTATGTCTGCTTGTAGGGATGTTTCTAGTGCTTGCAGGTATGTTTCTAGTGCTTGTAGGTATTTCTCTAGTGCATATAGGTATGTATCTAGTGCCTGTAGGTATGTCTCTAATGCCTCTAGGTATGTCTCTAGTGCCTGTAGGTATGTCTCTAGTGCTTGTAGGTATATCTCTAGTGCTTGTAGGTATGTCTCTAGTGCTTGTAGGTATGTCTGTAGTGCTGGTAGGTAAGTCTCTAGTGCTTGTAGGTATGTCTCTAGTGCTTGTAAGTATGTCTCTAGTGCTTGTAGGTATGTCTCTAGTGCTTGTAGGTATGTCTCTAGTGCCTGTAGGTATGTCTCTAGTGAATGTAGGTATGTCTCAAGTGCTTGTAGGTATGTCTGTAGTGCTTGTATGTATGTCTACTTGTAGGTATGTCTCTAGTTGCTGTAGGTATGTCTCTAGTGCTTGTAGGTATGTCTCTAGTGTATGTAGGTATGTCTCTAGTCGCTGTAGGTATGTCTCTAGTGGCTGTAGGTATGTCTCTAGTGGCTGTAGGTATGTCTCTATGGGCTGTAGGTATGTCTCTAGTGCTTGTAGGCATGTCTGCTTGTATGTATGTCTCTAGTGCTTGTAGGTATGTCTCTAGTGCTTGTAGTTATGTCTCTAGTGATTGTAGGTATGTCTGCTTGTAGGTATGTCTCTAGTGCTTGTAGGTAGGACTGCTTGTAGGCATGTCTCTAGTGCTTGTAGGTATGTCTGCTTGTAGGTATGTCCCTAGTGCTTGTAGGTATGTCTCAAGTGCCTGTAGGTATGTCTCTAGTGGCTGTAGGTATGTCTCTAATGGCTGTAGATATGTCTCTAGTGGCTGTAGGTATGTCTCTAGTGCTTGTAGGTATGTCTGCTTGTAGGTATGTCTCTAATGGCTGTAGGTATGTATCTAGTAGCTGTAGGTATGTCTCTAGTGGCTGTAGGTATGTATCTAGTCTTTTTAGGTACGTCTCTAGTGCTTGCAGGTATGTCTCTAGTCGTTATAGGTGTGTTTCTAGTAGCTGTAGGCATGTCTCTAGTGCCTGTAGGTATGTCTCTAGTGCTTGTAGGTATGTCTGTAGTGCTTATAGGTATGTATGCTTGTAGGTATGTCTCTAGTGCTTGTAGTTATGTCTCTAGTGATTGTAGGTATGTCTGCTTGTAGGTATATCTCTAGTGCTTTTAGGTATGTCTCTAGTGCTTGTAGGTATGTCTGCTTGTAGGTATGTCCCTAGTGCTTGTAGGTATGTCTCTAGTGCCTGTAGCTATGTCTCTAGTGGTTGTAGGTATGTCTGCTTGTAAGTATGTCTCTAGTGCATGTAGGTATGTCTCTAGTGTCTGTAGGTGTGTCTCTAGTGCTTGTAGGTATGTCTGCTTGTAGGTATGTCTCTAGTGCTTGTAGGTATGTCTCTAGTGCCTGTAGGTATGTCTCTAGTGCTTGTAGGTATGTCTCTAGTGGTTGTAGGTAGGTCTGCTTGTAGGTATGTCTCTAGTGCTTGTAGGTATGTCTCTAGTGCTTGTAGGTATGTCTCTAGTGTCTGTATTTATATCTCTATTGCTTGTAGGTATGTCTACTTGTAGGTATGTCTCTAGTTGCTGTAGGTATTTCTCTAGTTCTTGTAAGTATGTCTCTAGTGCTTGTAGGTATGTCTCTAGTCCTTGTAGGTATGTCTGTAGTGCTTGTAGGTATGTCTACTTGTAGGTATGTCTCTAGTTGCTGTAGGTATGTCTCTAGATGCTGTAGGAATGTCTCTAGTGCTTGTAGGTATGTCTCTAGTGTCTGTAGGTATGTCTCTAGTCGCTGTAGGTATGTCTCTAGTGCTCATAGGTATGTCTCTAGCGGCTGTAGGTATGTCTCAAGTGGCTGACGGTATGTCTCTAGTGCTTGTAGGCATGTCTGCTTGTAGGTATGTCTCTAGTGCTTGTAGGTATGTCTCTAGTGCTTGTAGGTATGTCTCTATTGTCTGTAGGTATGTCTCTAGTGGCTGTAGGTATGTTTCTAGTGGCTGTAGGTATGTCTCTAGTGCTTGTAAGCATGTCTGCTTGTAGGTATGTCTCTAGTGCTTGTAGTTATGTCTCTAGTGCTTGTAGGTATGTTTCTAGTGCTTGTAGTTATGTCTCTAGTCCTTGTAAGTATGTTTCAAGTGCTTGTAGGTATGTCTACTTGTAAGTATGTCTCTAGTAGCTGTAGGTATGTCTCTAGTGGCTGTAGGTATGTCTAAAGTGCTTGTAGGTATGTCTCTAGTAGCTGTAGGTATGTCTATAGTGGCTGTAGGTATGTCTCTAGTGGCTGTAGGTATGTCTCTAGTGGCTGTAGGTATGTCTCTAGTGGCTGTAGGTATGTCTCTAGGGGCTGTAGGTATGTCTCTAGTTCTGTAGGTATGTCTGCTTCTAGGTATGTCTCTCGTTGCTGTAGATATGTCTCTAGTAGCTGTAGGTATGTCTCTAGTGGATGTAGGTATGTCTGCTTGTAGGGATGTTTCTAGTGCTTGCAGGTATGTTTCTAGTGCTTGTAGGTATGTCTCTAGTGCATATAGGTATGTATCTAGTGCCTGTAGGTATGTCTCTAATGCCTCTAGGTATGTCTCTAGTGCCTGTAGGTATGTCTCTAGTGCTTGTAGGTATATCTCTAGTGCTTGTAGGTATGTCTCTAGTGCTTGTAGGTATGTCTGTAGTGCTGGTAGGTAAGTCTCTAGTGCTTGTAGGTATGTCTCTAGTGCTTGTAAGTATGTCTCTAGTGCTTGTAGGTATGTCTCTAGTGCTTGTAGGTATGTCTCTAGTGCCTGTAGGTATGTCTCTAGTGAATGTAGGTATGTCTCAAGTGCTTGTAGGTATGTCTGTAGTGCTTGTATGTATGTCTACTTGTAGGTATGTCTCTAGTTGCTGTAGGTATGTCTCTAGTGCTTGTAGGTATGTCTCTAGTGTATGTAGGTATGTCTCTAGTCGCTGTAGGTATGTCTCTAGTGGCTGTAGGTATGTCTCTAGTGGCTGTAGATATGTCTCTAGTAGCTGTAGGTATGTCTCTAGTGGATGTAGGTATGTCTGCTTGTAGGGATGTTTCTAGTGCTTGCAGGTATGTTTCTAGTGCTTGTAGGTATGTCTCTAGTGCATATAGGTATGTATCTAGTGCCTGTAGGTATGTCTCTAATGCCTCTAGGTATGTCTCTAGTGCCTGTAGGTATGTCTCTAGTGCTTGTAGGTATATCTCTAGTGCTTGTAGGTATGTCTCTAGTGCTTGTAGGTATGTCTGTAGTGCTGGTAGGTAAGTCTCTAGTGCTTGTAGGTATGTCTCTAGTGCTTGTAAGTATGTCTCTAGTGCTTGTAGGTATGTCTCTAGTGCTTGTAGGTATGTCTCTAGTGCCTGTAGGTATGTCTGTAGTGCTTGTAGGTATGTCTCTAGTGCCTGTAGGTATGTCTGTAGTGATTGTAGGTTTTTCTCTAGTGCTTGTAGGTATGTCTCTAGTGCCTGTAGGTATGTTTCTAGTGCCTCTAGATATGTCTCTAATGCTTGTAGGTATGTCTCTAGTGCTTGTATGTATGTCTCTAGTGCTTGTAGGTATGTCTCTAGTGCCATTAAGTATGTCTCTAATGCCTTTAGGTATGTCTCTAGTGCCTGTAGGTTTGTCTCTAGTGCCTGTAGGTATGTCTGTAGTGATTGTAGGTTTTTCTCTAGTGCTTGTAGGTATGTCTCAAGTGCTTGTAGGTTTTACTTTAGTGCTTGTAGGTATGTCTCTAGTGCTTGTAAGTATGTCTCTAGTGCTTGTAGGTTTGTCTACTTATATGTATGTCTCTAGTGCTTGTAGGTATGTCTCTAGTGGCTGTAGGTATGTCTCTAGTGCTTGTAGGTATGTCTACTTATATGAATATCTCTAGTTGCTGTAGGTATGTCTCTAGTGGCTGTAGGTATGTCACTAGTGCTTGTAGGTATGTCTGCTTGTAGGCATGTCTCTAGTGCTTGTAGGTATGTCTGCTTGTAGGTATGTCTCTAGTGCTTGTAGGTATGTCTCTAGTGCTTGTAGGTATGTCTCTAGTGGTTGTAGGTATGGCTGCTTGTAGGTATGTCTCTAGTGCATGTAGGTATGTCTCTAGTGCCTGTAGGTATGTCTCTAGTGCTTGTAGGTATGTCTCTAGTGGTTGTCGGTATGTCTGCTTGTAGGGATGTCTCTAGTGCTTGTAGGTATGTCTCTAGTGCCTGTAGGTATGTCTCTAGTGCCTCTAGGTATGTCTCTAGTGCCTGTAGGTATGTCTCTAGTGCTTGTAGGTATGTCTCTAGTGCCTGTAGGTATGTCTCTAGTGCTAGTAGGTATGTCTCTAGTGCTTGTAGGTATGTCTCTAGTGCCTGTAGTTATGTCTCTAGTGCCTGTAGGTATGTCTGTAGTGCCTGTAGGTATGTCTTTAGTGCTTGTAGGTATGTCTCTAGTGCTTGTAGGTATGTCTCTAGTGCTTGTAGGTTGGTCTCTAGTGCCTGTAGGTATGTCTCTAGTGCTTGTAGGTTGGTCTCTAGTGCCTGTAGGTATGTCTCTAGTCCTTGTTCGTATGTCTCTAGTGGTTGTGGGTATATCTGCTTCTAGATATGTCTCTAATGCTTGTAGGTATGTCTCTAGTGCTTGTAGGTATGTCTCTTGTGCCATAAAGTATGTCTCTAATGCCTTTAGGTATGTCTCTAGTGCCTGTAGGTTTGTCTCTAGTGCCTGTAGGTATGTCTGTAGTGCTTGTAGGTATGTCTCTAGTGTCTGTATTTATGTCTCTAGTGGCTGTAGGTATGTCTCTAGTGGCTGTAGGTATGTCTCTAGTGCTTGTAGGCATGTCTGCTTGTAGGTAAGTCTCTATTGCTTGTAGATATGGCTATAGTGCTTGTAGGTATGTCTCTAATGCTTGCAGGTATGTCTCTAGTGCTTGTAGGTATGTCTCTAGTGCTTGTAGGTATGTCTCTAGTGTCTGTAGGTATATCTCTAGTGCTTGTAGGTATGTCTCTAGTGCCTGTAGGTATGTCTCTAGTGATTGTAGGTATGTTTCAAGTGCTTGTAGGTATGTCTCTAGTGGCTGTAGGTATTTCTCTAGTGCTTGTAGGTAAGTCTAATTGCAGGTATGTCTCTAGTGGCTGTAGGTATGTCTCTAGTGGCTGTAGGTATGTCTCTAGTGCTTGTAGGTATGTCTCTAGTGCTTGTAGGTATGTCTCTAGTGCTCGTAGGTATGTCTCTAGTGCTTGTAGGTATGTCTCTAGTGCCTGTAAGTTTGTCTCTAGTGCTTGTAGGTATGTCCCTAGTGCTTGTAAGTATGTCTCTAGTGCTTGTAGGTATGTCCCTAGTGCTTGTAGGTATTTCTCTAGTGCTTGTAGGTATATCTCTAGCGCTTGTAGGTATGTCTGCTTGTAGGGATGTCTCTAGTGCTTGTAGGTATGTCTCTAGTGCTTGTAGGTACGTCTCTAGTGCTTGTAGGTATGTCTCTAGTGCTGGTAGGTATGTCTCTAGTGGCTGTAGGTATGTCTCTAGTGGCTGTAGGTATGTCTCTAGTGGATGTAGGTATGTCTCTGGTGCTTGTATGTATGTCTCTAGTGCTTGTAGGTATGTCTCTAGTGGCTGTAGGTATGTCTGCTTCTAGGTATGTCTCTATTTGCTGTAGGTATGTCTGTAGTGACTGTAGGTATGTCTGCTTGTAGGGATGTCTCTAGTGCTTGCAGGTATGTTTCTAGTGCTTGTAGGTATGTCTCTAGTGCATGTAGGTATGTCTCTAGTGCTTGTAGATATGTCTCTAGTGCTTGTAGGTATGTCTCTAGTGGCTGTAGGTATGTCTGCTTGTAGGGATGTCTCTAGTGCTTGTAGGTATGTCTCTAGTGCTTGTAGGTATGTCTCTAGTGCCCCTAGGTATGTCTCTAATGCTTGTGGATATGTCTCTAGTGCTTGTATGTATGTCTCTAGTGCTTCTAGGTATGTCTCAAGTGGCTGTAGGTATGTCTGCTTCTAGGTATGTCTCTATTTGCTGTAGGTATGTCTCTAGTAGCTGTAGGTATGTCTGTAGTGACTGTAGGGATGTCTCTAGTGCTTGCAGGTATGTTTCTAGTGCTTGTAGGTATGTCTCTAGTGCATGTAGGTATGTCTCTAGTGCTTGTAGGTATATCTCTAGTGCTTGTAGGTATTTCTCTAGTGCTTGTAGGTATGCCTGTAGTGCTGGTAGGTTAGTCTCTAGTGCTTGTAGGTATGTCTCTAGTGCTTGTAAGTATGTCTCTAGTGCTTGTAGGTATGTCTCTAGTGCTTGTATGTATGTCTCTAGTGCTTGTAGGTAAGTCTAATTGTAGGTATGTCTCTAGTGGCTGTAGGTATGTCTCTAGTGGCTGTAGGTATGTCTCTAGTGCTTGTAGGTATGTCTCTAGTGGCTGCAGGTATGTCTCTAGTGGCTGTAGGTATGTCTCTAGTGCTCGTAGGTATGTCTCTAGTCCTTGTTCGTATGTCTCTAATGCTTGTAGATATGTCTCTAGTGCTTGTATGTATGTCTCTAGTGCTTGTAGGTATGTCTCTAGTGCCTGTAGGAAAGTCTCTAGTGCTTGTATGTATGTCTCTAGTGCTTGTATGTATGTCTCTAGTGCTTGTACGTATGTCTCTAGTGCCTGTAGGTATGTCTCTAGTGCTTGTAGGTATGTCTCTAGTGGCTGTAGGTATGTCTCTAGTGGCTGTAGGTATGTCTCTAGTGCTTGTAGGTATGTCTCTAGTGCTTGTAGGTACGTCTCTAGTGCTTGCAGGTATGTCTCTTGTGGTTATAGGTATGTTTCTAGTGGCTGTAGGTATGTCTTTAGTGTCTGTAGGTATGTCTCTAGTGGCTGTAGGTATGTCTCTAGTGCTTGTAGAAATGTCTCTAGTGGCTGTAGGTATGTCTCTAGTGGCTGTAGGTATGTCTCTAGTGCTTGTAGGTATGTCTCTAGTGCTTGTAGGTACGTCTCTAGTGCTTGCAGGTATGTCTCTTGTGGTTATAGGTATGTTTCTAGTGGCTGTAGGTATGTCTCTAGTGTCTGTAGGTATGTCTCTAGTGGCTGTAGGTATGTCTCTAGTGCTCATAGGTATGTCTCTAGTGGCTATAGGTATGTCTCTAGTGGCTGTAGGCATGTCTCTAGTGCTTGTAGGCATGTCTGCTTGTAGGTATGTCTCTAGTGCTTGTAGGTATGTCTCTAGTGCTTGTAGGTATGTCTCTAGTGCTTGTAGGTATGTCTCTAGTGCTTGTAGGTATGTCTCTAATGCTTGCAGGTATGTCTCTAGTGCTTGTAGGTATGTCTCTAGTGCCTGTAGGTATGTCTCTAGTGCTTGTAGGTATGTCTCAAGTGCTTGAAGGTATGTCTCTAGTGGCTGTAGGTATTTCTCTATTTCTTGTAAGTATGTCTCTAGTGCTTGTAGGTATGTCTCTAGTGCTTGTAGGTATGTCTGTAGTGCTTGTAGGTATGTCTACTTGTAGGTTAGTCTCTATTGGCAGTAGGTATGTCTTTAGTGGCTGTAGGTATGTCTCTAGTGCTTGTAGGTATGTCTCTAGTGTCTGTAGGTATGTCTCTAGTGGCTGTAGGATGTCTCTAGTGCTTGTAGGCATGTCTGCTTGTAAGTATGTCTCTAGTGCTTGTAGGTATGTCTCTATTGTCTGTAGGTATGTCTCTAGCGGCTGTAGGTATGTCTCTAGTGGCTGTAGGTATGTCTCTAGTGCTTTAAGGTAAGTCTTATTGCAGGTATGTCTCTAGTGGCTGTAGGTATGTCTCTAGTGGCTGCAGGTATGTCTCTAGTGCTCGTAGGTATGTCTCTAGTGCTTGTAGGTATATCTCTAGCGCTTGTAGGTATGTCTGCTTGTAGGGATGTCTCTAGTGCTTGTAGGTATGTCTCTTGTGCTTGTAGGTACGTCTCTAGTGCTTGTAGGTATGTCTCTAGTGCTGGTAGGTATGTCTCTAGTGGCTGTAGGTATGTCTCTAGTGGCTGTAGGTATGTCTCCAGTTCTTGAAGGGATATCTGCTTCTAGGTATGTCTCTATTTGATGTAGGTATGTCTGTAGTGACTGTAGGTATGTCTGCTTGTAGGGATGTCTCTAGTGCTTGCAGGTATGTTTCTAGTGCTTGTAGGTATGTCTCTAGTGCATGTAGGTATGTCTCTAGTGCTTGCAGGTATGTTTCTAGTGCTGGTAGGTATGTCTCTAGTGGCTGTAGGTATGTCTCAAGTGGCTGTAGGTATGTCTGCTTCTAGGTATGTCTCTATTTGATGTAGGTATGTCTGTAGTGACTGTAGGTATGTCTGCTTGTAGGGATGTCTCTAGTGCTTGCAGGTATGTTTCTAGTGCTTGTAGGTATGTCTCTAGTGCATGTAGGTATGTCTCTAGTGCTTGTAGGTATATCTCTAGTGCTTGTAGGTATGTCTCTAGTGCTTGTAGGTATGCATGTAGTGCTGGTAGGTAAGTCTCTAGTGCTTGTAGGTATGTCTCTAGTGCTTGTAAGTATGTCTCTAGTGCTTGTAGGTATGTCTCTAGTGCTTGTATGTATGCCTCTAGTGCTTGTAGGTAAGTCTAATTGTAGGTATGTCTCTAGTGGCTGTAGGTATGTCTCTAGTGGCTGTAGGTATGTATCTAGTGCTTGTAGGTATGTCTCTAGTGGCTGCAGGTATGTCTCTAGTGGATGTAGGTATGTCTCTAGTGCTCGTAGGTATGTCTCTAGTGCTTGTAGGTAGGTCTCTAGTGCCTGTAGGTATGTCTCTAGTCCTTGTTCGTATGTCTCTAGGGGTTGTGGGTATATCTGCTTCCAGGTATGTCTCTATTGCCTGTAGGTATGTCTCTAGTGCCCCTAGGTATGTCTTTAATGCTTGTAGATATGTCTCTAGTGCCTGTAGGTATGTCTCTAGTGCTTGTAGGTATGTCTCTAGTGGCTGTAGGTATGTCTCTAGTGGCTGTAGGTATGTCTCTAGTGCTTGTAGGTATGTCTCTAGTGCTTGTAGGTACGTCTCTAGTGCTTGCAGGTATGTCTCTTGTGGTTATAGGTATGTTTCTAGTGGCTGTAGGTATGTCTCTAGTGTCTGTAGGTATGTCTCTAGGCTGTAGGTATGTCTCTAGTGCTCATAGGTATGTCTCTAGTGGCTGTAGGTATGTCTCTAGTGGCTGTAGGCATGTCTCTAGTGCTTGTAGGCATGTCTGCTTGTAGGTATGTCTGTAGTGCTTGTAGGTATGTCTCTAGGGCTTGCAGGTATGTCTCTAGTGTCTGTAGGTATGTCTCTAGTGGCTGTAGATATGTCTCTAGTGGCTGTAGGTATGTCTCTAGTGCTTGTAAGCATGTCTGCTTGTAGGTATATCTCTAGTGCTTGTAGGTATGTCTCTAGTGCCTGTAGGTATGTCTCTAGTGCTAGTAGGTATGTCTCTAGTGCTTGTAGGTATGTCTCTAGTGCCTGTAGTTATGTCTCTAGTGCCTGTAGGTATGTCTGTAGTGCCTGTAGGTATGTCTTTAGTGCTTGTAGGTATGTCTCTAGTGCTTGTAGGTATGTCTCTAGTGCTTGTAGGTTGGTCTCTAGTGCCTGTAGGTATGTCTCTAGTGCTTGTAGGTTGGTCTCTAGTGCCTGTAGGTATGTCTCTAGTCCTTGTTCGTATGTCTCTAGTGGTTGTGGGTATATCTGCTTCTAGATATGTCTCTAATGCTTGTAGGTATGTCTCTAGTGCTTGTAGGTATGTCTCTTGTGCTTGTAGGTATGTCTCAAGTGCTTGAAGGTATGTCTCTAGTGGCTGTAGGTATTTCTCTATTTCTTGTAAGTATGTCTCTAGTGCTTGTAGGTATGTCTCTAGTGCTTGTAGGTATGTCTGTAGTGCTTGTAGGTATGTCTACTTGTAGGTTAGTCTCTATTGGCAGTAGGTATGTCTTTAGTGGCTGTAGGTATGTCTCTAGTGCTTGTAGGTATGTCTCTAGTGTCTGTAGGTATGTCTCTAGTGGCTGTAGGATGTCTCTAGTGCTTGTAGGCATGTCTGCTTGTAAGTATGTCTCTAGTGCTTGTAGGTATGTCTCTATTGTCTGTAGGTATGTCTCTAGCGGCTGTAGGTATGTCTCTAGTGGCTGTAGGTATGTCTCTAGTGCTTGTAGGTAAGTCTTATTGCAGGTATGTCTCTAGTGGCTGTAGGTATGTCTCTAGTGGCTGCAGGTATGTTTCTAGTGCTCGTAGGTATGTCTCTAGTGCTTGTAGGTATATCTCTAGCGCTTGTAGGTATGTCTGCTTGTAGGGATGTCTCTAGTGCTTGTAGGTATGTCTCTTGTGCTTGTAGGTACGTCTCTAGTGCTTGTAGGTATGTCTCTAGTGCTGGTAGGTATGTCTCTAGTGGCTGTAGGTATGTCTCTAGTGGCTGTAGGTATGTCTCTAGTTCTTGAAGGGATATCTGCTTCTAGGTATGTCTCTATTTGATGTAGGTATGTCTGTAGTGACTGTAGGTATGTCTGCTTGTAGGGATGTCTCTAGTGCTTGCAGGTATGTTTCTAGTGCTTGTAGGTATGTCTCTAGTGCATGTAGGTATGTCTCTAGTGCTTGCAGGTATGTTTCTAGTGCTGGTAGGTATGTCTCTAGTGGCTGTAGGTATGTCTCAAGTGGCTGTAGGTATGTCTGCTTCTAGGTATGTCTCTATTTGATGTAGGTATGTCTGTAGTGACTGTAGGTATGTCTGCTTGTAGAGATGTCTCTAGTGCTTGCAGGTATGTTTCTAGTGCTTGTAGGTATGTCTCTAGTGCATGTAGGTATGTCTCTAGTGCTTGTAGGTATATCTCTAGTGCTTGTAGGTATGTCTCTAGTGCTTGTAGGTATGCATGTAGTGCTGGTAGGTAAGTCTCTAGTGCTTGTAGGTATGTCTCTAGTGCTTGTAAGTATGTCTCTAGTGCTTGTAGGTATGTCTCTAGTGCTTGTATGTATGCCTCTAGTGCTTGTAGGTAAGTCTAATTGTAGGTATGTCTCTAGTGGCTGTAGGTATGTCTCTAGTGGCTGTAGGTATGTCTCTAGTGCTTGTAGGTATGTCTCTAGTGGCTGCAGGTATGTCTCTAGTGGATGTAGGTATGTCTCTAGTGCTTGTAGGTACGTCTCTAGTGCTTGCAGGTATGTCTCTTGTGGTTATAGGTATGTTTCTAGTGGCTGTAGGTATGTCTCTAGTGTCTGTAGGTATGTCTCTAGGCTGTAGGTATGTCTCTAGTGCTCATAGGTATGTCTCTAGTGGCTGTAGGTATGTCTCTAGTGCTTGTATGTATGTCTGTAGTGCTTGTAGGTATGTCTACTTGTAGGTATGTCTCTATTGGCAGTAGGTATGCCTTTAGTGGCTGTAGGTATGTCTCTAGTGCTTGTAGGTATGTCTCTAGTGTCTGTAGGTATGTCTCTAGTGGCTGTAGGCTATCTCTAGTGCTTGTAGGCATGTCTGCTTGTAGGTATGTCTCTAGTGCTTGTAGGTATGTCTCTAGTGCTTGTAGGTATGTCTCTATTGTCTGTAGGTAGGTCTCTAGCGGCTGTAGGTATGTCTCTAGTGGCTGTAGGTATGTCTCTAGTGCTTGTAGGTAAGTCTAATTGCAGGTATGTCTCTAGTGGCTGTAGGTATGTCTCTAGTGGCTGTAGGTATGTCTCTAGTGCTTGTAGGTATGTCTCTAGTGGCTGCAGGTATGTCTCTAGTGCTCGTAGGTATGTCTCTAGTGCTTGTAGGTATGTCTCTAGCGCTTGTAGGTATGTCTGCTTGTAAGGATGTCTCTAGTGCTTGTAGGTATGTCTCTAGTGCTTGTAGGTACGTCTCTAGTGCTTGTAGGTATGTCTCTAGTGCTGGTAGGTATGTCTCTAGTGGCTGTAGGTATGTCTCTAGTGGCTGTAGGTATGTCTCTAGTAGCTGTAGGTATGTCTCTAGTTCTTGTAGGTATGTCTGCTTCTAGGTATGTCTCTATTTGCTGTAGGTATGTCTCTAGTAGCTGTAGGTATGTCTGTAGTGACTGTAGGTATGTCTGCTTGTAGGGATGTCTCTAGTGCTTGCAGGTATGTTTCTAGTTCTTGTAGGTATGTCTCTAGTGCATGTCGGTATGTCTCTAGTGCTTGTAGGTATATCTCTAGTGCTTGTAGGTATGTCTCTAGTGCTTGTAGGTATGCCTGTAGTGCTGGTAGGTAAGTCTCTAGTGCTTGTAGGTATGTCTCTAGTGCTTGTAGGTATGTCTCTAGTGCTTGTAAGTATGTCTCTAGTGCTTGTAGGTATGTCTCTAGTGCTTGTATGTATGTCTCTAGTGCTTGTAGGTAAGTGTAATTGTAGGTATGTCTCTAGTGGCTGTAGGTATGTCTCTAGTGGCTGTAGGTATGTCTCTAGTGCTCGTAGGTATGTCTCTAGTGCTTGTAGGTATGTCTCTACTGCTTATAGGTATGTCTGCTTGTAGGGATGTCTCTAGTGCTTGTAGGTATGTCTCTAGTGCTTGTAGGTATGTCTCTAGTGCTTGTAGGTATGTCTTTAGTGCTCGTAGGTATGTCTCTAGTGCTTGTAGGTATGTCTCTAGTGATTGTAAGTATGTCTCTAGTGCTTGTAGGTATGTCCCTAGTGCTTGTAAGTATGTCTCTAGTGCTTGTAGGTATGTCCCTAGTGCTTGTAAGTATGTCTCTAGTGCTTGTAGGTATGTCTCTAGTGGCTGTAGGTATGGCTCTAGTGCTTGTAGGTATGTCTCTATTGCCTGTAGGTATGTCTCTAGTGCCCCTAGGTATGTCTCTAATGCTTGTAGGTATGTCTCTAGTGCTTGTATGTATGTCTCTAGTGCTTGTAGGTATGTCTCTAGTGCCTGTAGGAAAGTCTCTAGTGCTTGTATGTATGTCTCTAGTGCTTGTAGGTATGTCTCTAGTGCTTGTAGGTATTTCTCTAGTGGCTGCAGGTATGTCTCTAGTGGCTGTAGGTATGTCTCTAGTGCTCGTAGGTATGTCTCTAGTGCTTGTAGGTATGTCTCTACTGCTTATAGGTATGTCTGCTTGTAGGGATGTCTCTAGTGCTTGTAGGTATGTCTCTAGTGCTTGTAAGTATGTCTCTAGTGCTTGTAGGTATGTCCCTAGTGCTTGTAAGTATGTCTCTAGTGCTTGTAGGTATGTCCCTAGTGCTTGTAAGTATGTCTCTAGTGCTTGTAGGTATGTCTCTAGTGGCTGTAGGTATGGCTCTAGTGCTCGTAGGTATATCTCTAGTGCTTGTAGGTAGGTCTCTAGTGCCTGTAGGTATGTCTCTAGTCCTTGTTCGTATGTCTGTAGTGGTTGTGGGTATTTCTGCTTCTAGGTATGTTTCTATTGCCTGTAGGTATGTCTCTAGTGCTTGTAGGTATGTCTCTAGTGCTTGTAGGTATGTCTCTAGTGCCTGTAGGAAAGTCTCTAGTGCTTGTAGGTATGTCTCTAGTGCTTGTAGGTATGTCTCTAGTGCCCCTAGGTATGTCTCTAATGCTTGTAGGTATGTCTCTAGTGCTTGTATGTATGTCTCTAGTGCTTGTAGGTATGTCTCTAGTGCCTGTAGGAAAGTCTCTAGTGCTTATATGTATGTCTCTAGTGCTTGTATGTATTTCTCTAGTGCTTGTAGGTATGTCTCTAGTGCCTGTAGGTATGTCTCTACTGCTTGTAGGCATGTCTCTATTGGCTGTAGGTATGTCTCTAGTGGCTGTAGGTATGTCTCTAGTGCTTGTAGGTATGTCTCTAGTGCTTGTAGGTACGTCTCTAGTGCTTGCAGGTATGTCTCTTGTGGTTATAGGTATGTTTCTAGTGGCTGTAGGTATGTCTCTAGTGTCTGTAGGTATGTCTCTAGTGGCTGTAGGTACGTCTCTAGTGCTCATAGGTATGTCTCTAGTGGCTGTAGGTTTGTCTCTAGTGGCTGTAGGCATGTCTCTAGTGCTTGTAGGCATGTCTGCTTGTAGGTATGTCTGTAGTGCTTGTAGGTATGTCTCTAGGGCTTGTAGGTATGTCTCTAGTGTCTGTAGGTATGTCTCTAGTGGCTGTAGATATGTCTCTAGTGGCTGTAGGTATGTCTCTAGTGCTTGTAAGCATGTCTGCTTGTAGGTATGTCTCTAGTGCTTGTAGGTATGTCTCTAGTGCTTGTAGGTATGTCTCTAATGCTTGCAGGTATGTCTCTAGTGCTTGTAGGTATGTCTCTAGTGCCTGTAGGTATATCTCTAGTGCTTGTAGGTATGTCTCTAGTGCCTGTAGGTATGTCTCTAGTGCTTGTAGGTATGTCTCTAGTGGCTGTAGGTATTTCTCTAGTTCTTGTAAGTATGTCTCTAGTGCTTGTAGGCATGTCTCTAGTGCTTGTAGGTATGTCTGTAGTGCTTGTAGGTATGTCTACTTGTAGGTATGTCTCTATTGGCAGTAGGTATGTCTTTAGTGGCTGTAGGTATGTCTCTAGTGCTTGTAGGTATGTCTCTAGTGTCTGTAGTTATGTCTCTAGGGGCTGTAGGATGTCTCTAGTGCTTGTAGGCATGTCTGCTTGTAGGTATGTCTCTAGTGCTTGTATGTATGTCTCTAGTGCTTGTAGGTATGTCTCTATTGTCTGTAGGTATGTCTCTAGTGGCTGTAGGTATGTCTCTAGTGGCTGTAGGTATGTCTCTAGTGCTAGTAGGCATGTCTGCTTGTAGGTATGTCTCTAGTGCTTGTAGGTATGTCTCTAGTGCTTGTAGGTATGTCTCTAATGCTTGCAGGTATCTCTAGTGCTTGTAGGTATGTCTCTACTGCTTGTAGGTATGTCTCTAGTGCTTGTAGGTATGTCTCTAGTGCCTGTAGGTATGTCTCTAGTGCCTGTAGGTATGTCTTTAGTGCTTTTAGGTATGTCTGCTTGTAGGTATGTTTGCAGTGCTTGTACGTATGTCTGCTTGTAGGTATGTCTCTAGTGCTTGTAGGTATGTCTCTAGTGCTTGTAGGTATATCTCTAGTGCTTGTAGGTTGGTCTCTAGTGCCTGTAGGTATGTCTCTAGTCCTTGTTCGTATGTCTCTAGTGGTTGTGGGTATATCTGCATCTACATATGTCTCTAGTGCTTGTATGTATGTTTCTAGTGGCTGTAGGTATGTCTCTAGTGCCTGTAGGTATGTCTCTAGTGCTTGTAGGTATGTCTCTAGTGCCTGTAGGTATGTCTCTAGTGCCTGTAGGTATGTCTCTAGTGGCTGTAGGTATGTTTCTAGTGGCTGTAGGTATGTCTCTAGTGGCTGTAGGTATGTCTCTGGTGCTTGTAGGTATGTCTGCTTGTAGGTATGTCTGCTTCTAGGTATGTCTCTAGTGGCTGTAGGTATGTCTCTAGTGCTTGTAGGTATGTCTACTTATATGAATTTCTCTAGTGGCTGTAGGTATGTCTCTAGTGGCTGTAGGTATGTCTCTAGTGCTTGTAGGTATGTCTCGAGTGGCTATAGGTATGTCTCTAGGTGCTGTAGGTATGTTTCTAGTGGCTGTAGGTGTGTCTCCAGTGGCTGAAGGTATGTCTCTAGTGCTTGTAGGTATGTTTCTAGTGCTTGTAGGTATGTTTCTAGTGCTTGTAGGTATGTCTGATTGTAGGTATGTCTCTAGTGGCTGTAGGTATGTCTCTAGTGGCTGTAGGTATGTCTCTAATGGCTGTAGGTATGTCTCTAGTGGCTGTAGGTTTTTCTCTAATGGCTGTAGGTATGTCTCTAATAGATGTAGGTATGTCTCTAGTGCTTTCAGGTATGTCTTTAGTGCTTGTAGGTATGTCTCTAGTGTTTGTAGGTGTGTCTAGTGCCTGTAGGCTTGTCTGCTTGTAGGTATGTCTCTAGTGCTTGTAGGTATGTCTCTAGTGCTTGTAGGTTTGTCTAGTGCTTGTCTGCTTGTAGGTATGTCTCTAGTGCTTGTAGGTATGTCTCTTGTGCTGGTAGGTATGTCTCTAGTGCTTGTAGGTATGTCTCTAGTGCTTGTAGGTATGTCTCTAGTGCCTGTAGGAAAGTCTCTAGTGCTTGTAGGTATGTCTCTAGTGCTTGTAGGTATGTCTCTAGTGCCCCTAGGTATGTCTCTAGTCCTTGTTCGTATGTCTGTAGTGGTTGTGGGTATATCTGCTTCTAGGTATGTTTCTATTACCTGTAGGTATGTCTCTAGTGCTTGTAGGTATGTCTCTAGTGCTTGTAGGTATGTCTCTAGTGCCTGTAGGAAAGTCTCTAGTGCTTGTAGGTATGTCTCTAGTGCTTGTAGGTATGTCTCTAGTGCCCCTAGGTATGTCTCTAATGCTTGTAGGTATGTCTCTAGTGCTTGTATGTATGTCTCTAGTGCTTGTAGGTATGTCTCTAGTGCCTGTAGGAAAGTCTCTAGTGCTTATATGTATGTCTCTAGTGCTTGTATGTATTTCTCTAGTGCTTGTAGGTATGTCTCTAGTGCCTGTAGGTATGTCTCTACTGCTTGTAGGTATGTCTCTATTGGCTGTAGGTATGTCTCTAGTGGCTATAGGTATGTCTCTAGTGCTTGTAGGTATGTCTCTAGTGCTTGTAGGTACGTCTCTAGTGCTTGCAGGTATGTCTCTTGTGGTTATAGGTATGTTTCTAGTGGCTGTAGGTATGTCTCTAGTGTCTGTAGGTATGTCTCTAGTGGCTGTAGGTACGTCTCTAGTGCTCATAGGTATGTCTCTAGTGGCTGTAGGTTTGTCTCTAGTGGCTGTAGGCATGTCTCTAGTGCTTGTAGGCATGTCTGCTTGTAGGTATGTCTCTAGTGCTTGTAGGTATGTCTCTAGTGCTAGTAGGTATGTCTCTAATGCTTGCAGGTATGTCTCTAGTGCTTGTAGGTATGTCTCTAGTGCCTGTAGGTATATCTCTAGTGCTTGTAGGTATGTCTCTAGTGCCTGTAGGTATGTCTCTAGTGCTTGTAGGTATGTCTCTAGTGGCTGTAGGTATTTCTCTAGTTCTTGTAAGTATGTCTCTAGTGCTTGTAGGTATGTCTCTAGTGCTTGTAGGTATGTCTGTAGTGCTTGTAGGTATGTCTACTTGTAGGTATGTCTCTATTGGCAGTAGGTATGTCTTTAGTGGCTGTAGGTATGTCTCTAGTGCTTGTAGGTATGTCTCTAGTGTCTGTAGTTATGTCTCTAGGGGCTGTAGGATGTCTCTAGTGCTTGTAGGCATGTCTGCTTGTAGGTATGTCTCTAGTGCTTGTATGCATGTCTCTAGTGCTTGTAGGTATGTCTCTATTGTCTGTAGGTATGTCTCTAGTGGCTGTAGGTATGTCTCTAGTGGCTGTAGGTATGTCTCTAGTGCTAGTAGGCATGTCTGCTTGTAGGTATGTCTCTAGTGCTTGTAGGTATGTCTCTAGTGCTTTTAGGTATGTCTCTAATGCTTGCAGGTATCTCTAGTGCTTGTAGGTATGTCTCTACTGCTTGTAGGTATGTCTCTAGTGCTTGTAGGTATGTCTCTAGTGCCTGTAGGTATGTCTCTAGTGCCTGTAGGTATGTCTTTAGTGCTTTTAGGTATGTCTGCTTGTAGGTATGTTTGCAGTGCTTGTACGTATGTCTGCTTGTAGGTATGTCTCTAGTGCTTGTAGGTATGTCTCTAGTGCTTGTAGGTATATCTCTAGTGCTTGTAGGTTGGTCTCTAGTGCCTGTAGGTATGTCTCTAGTCCTTGTTCGTATGTCTCTAGTGGTTGTGGGTATATCTGCATCTACATATGTCTCTAGTGCTTGTATGTATGTTTCTAGTGGCTGTAGGTATGTCTCTAGTGGCTGTAGGTATGTCTCTGGTGCTTGTAGGTATGTCTGCTTGTAGGTATGTCTGCTTCTAGGTATGTCTCTAGTGGCTGTAGGTATGTCTCTAGTGCTTGTAGGTATGTCTACTTATATGAATTTCTCTAGTGGCTGTAGGTATGTCTCTAGTGGCTGTAGGTATGTCTCTAGTGCTTGTAGGTATGTCTCGAGTGGCTATAGGTATGTCTCTAGGTGCTGTAGGTATGTTTCTAGTGGCTGTAGGTGTGTCTCCAGTGGCTGAAGGTATGTCTCTAGTGCTTGTAGGTATGTTTCTAGTGCTTGTAGGTATGTTTCTAGTGCTTGTAGGTATGTCTGATTGTAGGTATGTCTCTAGTGGCTGTAGGTATGTCTCTAGTGGCTGTAGGTATGTCTCTAATGGCTGTAGGTATGTCTCTAGTGGCTGTAGGTTTTTCTCTAATGGCTGTAGGTATGTCTCTAATAGATGTAGGTATGTCTCTAGTGCTTTCAGGTATGTCTTTAGTGCTTGTAGGTATGTCTCTAGTGTTTGTAGGTGTGTCTAGTGCCTGTAGGCTTGTCTGCTTGTAGGTATGTCTCTAGTGCTTGTAGGTATGTCTCTAGTGCTTGTAGGTTTGTCTAGTGCTTGTCTGCTTGTAGGTATGTCTCTAGTGCTTGTAGGTATGTCTCTTGTGCTGGTAGGTATGTCTTTAGTGCTTGTAGGTGTGTCTAGTGCTTGTAGGCTTTTCTGCTTGTAGGTATGTGTCTAGTGCTTGTAGGTATGTCTCCAGTGCTTGTAGGTATATCTCAAGTGCTTGTAGGTTGGTCTCTAGTGGTTGTGGGTATGTCTCTAATGCCTGTAGGTATGTCTCTAGTGCTTGTATGTATGTTTCTAGTGGCTGTAGGTATGTCTCTAGTGCTTGTATGTATGTCTCTAGTGCTTGTAGGTATGTCTCTAATGCCTGTAGGTATGTCTCTAGTGCTTGTATGTATGTTTCTAGTGGCTGTAGGTATGTCTCTAGTGCCTGTAGGTATGTCTCTAGTGCTTGTAGGTATGTCTCTAGTGCCTGTAGGTATTTCTCTAGTGCCTGTAGGTATGTCTCTAGTGGCTGTAGGTATGTTTCTAGTGGCTGTAGGTATGTCTCTAGTGCTTGTAGGTATGTCTACTTATATGAATTTCTCTAGTGGCTGTAGGTATGTCTCTAGTGGCTGTAGGTATGTCTCTAGTGCTTGTAGGTATGTCTACTTATATGAATTTCTCTAGTGGCTGTAGGTATGTCTCTAGTGGCTGTAGGTATGTCTCTAGTGCTTGTAGGTATGTCTACTTATATGAATTTCTCTAGTGGCTGTAGGTATGTCTCTAGTGGCTGTAGGTATGTCTCTAGTGCTTGTAGGTATATCTCGAGTGGCTATAGGTATGTCTCTAGTGGCTGTAGGTATGTTTCTAGTGGCTGTAGGTATGTTTTTAGTGCTTGTAGGTATGTCTGCTTGTAGGTATGTCTCTAGTGGCTATAGGTATGTCTCCAGTGGCTGAAGGTATGTCTCTAGTGCTTGTAGGTATGTTTCTAGTGCTTGTAGGTATGTCTGATTGTAGGTAAGTCTCTAGTGGCTGTAGGTATGTCTCTAGTGGCTGTAGGTATGTCTCTAATGGCTGTTGGTATGTCTCTAGTGGCTGTAGGTTTTTCTCTAATGGCTGTAGGTATGTCTCTAATGGCTGTAGGTATGTCTCTAGTGCTTTCAGGTATGTCTTTAGTGCTTGTAGGTATGTCTCTAGTGCTTGTAGGTTTGTCTAGTGCTTGTCTGCTTGTAGGTATGTCTCTAGTGCTTGTAGGTATGTCTCTTGTGCTGGTAGGTATGTCTTTAGTGCTTGTAGGTGTGTCTAGTGCTTGTAGGCTTGTCTGCTTGTAGGTATGTCTCTAGTTCTTGTAGGTATGTCTCTAGTGCTTGTAGGTATGTCTCTAGTGCTTGTAGGTTTGTCTCTAGTGCTTGTATGTTTGTTTCTAGTGCTTGTAGGTATGTCTCAAGTGCTTGTAGGTAAGTCTCTAGTTCTTGTAGCGCTATTCTTGAAACAGTATAGACAATATCAGACAGTTTTTGCTTTCCTTGCTGGAACTTCGTGAGCATTGCCTGGGTGGTGGTGTTTGTTGCTGTGATTTCTGCTTGGTAGTTGTTACATTATTCTCCACATGGTTCATGTAGTTGGAATGTATCACCATTTCGGTACTTTATTAAGGCTCTGAACCCAGCATTTATTTGTCCGTTAATATCAGAGCCGTCTGCACATGCATATATCGTAGTGTTAGGGTAGCTGTCACTTGTCTCCAAGATTGCTGTCTTTAGTATTACTGGGTTGTTTCTCTTGTCATTTTACTTTCCAAAATCAAGGCTCTTACTATAGGTGATTTTAACTCCTTTCCTGGATTGGGTATTGGGGTATTGTTGTGTTATTTCCCGTATATGTTTTAAGATGATTTTGTTCTGCTGCAGTTGTTGCTACTTGTATTGGGGACTTACGTTTGAATCTGTTAATTGGTTTTCAGTTTGCAACTAGCTGTTTATTTAGGTGTTCTTGTCTCATTCTTCTGTATCGTTCTTTAGTCTCGAGTACTGCACATCTACACCTTAGGTCCATGGGTTCTATGTTGGCCCACACCTTAGGTCCATGGGTTCTATGTTGGCCCACACCTTAGGTCCATAGGTTCTATTTTGGCCCACATCTTAGGTCCATGGGTTCTTTGTTGGCCCACACCTTAGGTCTATGGGTTCTATGTTGGCCCACACCTTAGGTCCATGAGTTCTATGTTGGCCCACACCTTATGTCCACGTGTTCTATGTTGGCATCAATTTCGCAGGCTGCTGTTAGTGTGAATCTTCTCCCCCTGCAAATATACATGAGAGCTTGATTTTGGATTTGATCCAATCGCTTCTGGGTTGTTTTGCTCATTGTGGTATGCTGTGGCAGGGTGGAATCTATAACTGATCGAGTTTAACCGTGGTGGAGAGCGCGTGGTCAAATTGTTTTGATGCCTGCCTGTCGGCAAGGAAGGCGGTAGATCTAATCACCGGGAAGGCCTATTTTGTTATTCTGTTCGGGATGAATAAACAAACATAGCCAGCACACGACGTGGCGACAGCAGTGGTGTAGCGGCCTGTAGTCCTCAGCCTAAATACTCCTCGATTACCCCAGCAATGGGAATAAAGTCGCCCGACAGACATATCCCAGGTACAGCTTTCTGTGATCCCCTTCCTCTGCTCCATGCGTGGTGCTTACAATGTGTTAGACCTAATTCTGACCTCTGCTGGTCTTTGTCTTTCCTTTTGTGCGTAAAAGGGTTGAGCCACAGCCTACCGTAGATACAGGCTTTCTGACTTACGGAGAAATCCCTTTGAAACGTCACATTCAAAGGCTGACTAAATGACGGAAATTCACGCGTCAACTATCAGTGCAACAATTATAGCGTGTTCCGGAAACAAAGATGGATATACAGCTGGTTTCATGGCAGTATTATCTGAAAGAATCGCTTTCAAGTGATTTGTTGTGTTTTGTACCGTGAATTAGTTTGGTTTCTCTGTGTGGAGCATGGATTGATTATAAACCGTGGCGCAATATGAGTTTCGTTATTTAGTCGGCCGAAGAACGTGCCGTTTCAAAGGATTTTCCCGGTAAGTCAAGCGGCCTATCTAAAGTAGACTATGGCTAAGCAGTATTTGCCTGTCAAGTACCACGGACCTTCATCTCTGGTCAGTAACCGCCCTTCGAGTTTGAATTGGTAGTTACGCCTTCTTCTTTTCTATCAGGTTTATTGTGAGGCCTATGTATAAAGTTGTATCTGTTTATTTGTAGTTTCCAAAGGCACACGACGATGTTTACTTTCACTGGTCCTGTTTTTGTGTGTGTTTTATGTTTTTCAGATGAGAATGTCGTACGCTTTCTTCTTCTTCTTCTTCTTCTTCTTCTTCTTCTTCTTCTTCTTCTTCTTCTTCTTCTTCTTCTTCTTGTTCTTGTTCTCCTTCTTCTTCTTCTTCCTCGTGTTCTTCTTCTATTTCTTGTTGTTGTTGTTATTTTTCTTTTTCTTCTTCGTTCGTTCTTAATCTCCCGCTACCAAACCTCGAAAAAGGGCTTTGCAAGTAACAGGATGCTTTCCGGAGAAAGGAATACGTACTGTCGTAGTTTACAGCTTGACTGCGATATTTGCACGTCTCGGCCAGACTCATCCGACTTCATCAGGCATTTTTAGGTACCGTTTTAGCTTTCCCTCTTCGATCCCTTATCCTTAGCTAGTCTGCTCAGTTGCAGCCCGTTATCCAGGATCACCGCGTGGAGGTGTAGAAGGGTCTTGGCAGCTCTGGGTCGCTGGCCCTGGCACTAGCAGTGACGACAAATGTCTGTAGTGCCAATCTTGAACTTGTTGTAGAAATGCTATCCAAGTCTGTTGTGACCTGTGCGTAGCCGGAAAAAAATCACCTGGTCTCGCCTGGAGAGTTGATGGTAGGGATCGTTTTTTGCACTGTACGTTGCCCTGATGAATGCTTTTGTCTCATTGTATGTGATTTCTGTATCACTCTGCTGCAGCATTCCTCCATCTCTGGCGAGTCTGTCCGCCTCCTCGTTGCCTGGAATGTTGCAGGGGGCTGGTATCTGCTGGACTGTGCTTTTCTTTAAGTACTGGGACAGGCTTTCGAGCGAGTCTCCCAGAGCACCGAGTTCATTTTTGAGCTGGTTCTTGAGCGCCATTAACACTGCGAGGGTGTCTGTGAAAATGACCACTTGCTTTTCTGTCTGCTCATTATGGTCTATAAGGGTTTCAGCTGCTCGTCTCAAGGCACTGGCTTCGGCACTGAAGTTGCTGCAGCGTCTCCCAGTGGCAAATGCTGAATGAGTGTACTTCGGTTCTTAGTTTTATAGTGATGCCTCCACTCCCGTTTCCAATGGCATCTTTGACTGAGCCATCCGTATAGGCGTGCGCCCAGGCTGTTGGTAGAAATATTTGGTTGATGTAATTTGTAACTATGTGTTTTTTTCTGTTCCTCTGTTTGTGTCTTTTTGTCTTCCATGTTGGAGATATTGTATATAACATCATGGAAGGGTTTTCCATTCAAGAGGCAGCAGATGGAGCATGCTGGTATTGGTTATATTTTTTCGTTTAAACGTGCAGCATTATTTTTAATCTTTTCTTTTGCCTGGGCTGTAAAACTTTTTCTCTTTAGCATGCCGTGTGCCAACCCATTTAGTCTGTGATGCATCGGGTGGTCCATGATTCTTTTGAATTTTCCCGCTTCCTGTAGGATTATGTGGTCTTCCATTGGCTGTAGCCCAGTCATAGCTTCCAGGTCTTTTATTTGGGTGGACTTCAGGGCTCCTGATATAGTGCGGGCTGCTTGGTTCTGGGTGCGCCCCATTTTGTCAAAGTTTCTTCTTCTTCGTACGCTATCAGACGTCAACTTGAATTTGTTCGAAGAAAGCTGCTGTCATCCTGAGACTGTCGACACTGCCATAGAGCTTGTCTAGTGTTACCACTGGTGATGGCCACATGTGCTTTATCTGGTACTCGTATGTCGGGCAATTTTGCAGCAGATGTTCATCGGTCATTTTCTTTGTACCACAGGTGCATTCGTCAGTACCACCTATCGTCAGTTTATTGAATAGGTGGTACCTCAGTCTGTTGTGGCCTGTGCGGAGTCTGAAGACCACGACCTGCTCTCTTCTGTTCAACTGGTAATATGCATCATTTTTGTGTGTAGCCAGTATGTTCTGTTTCCCATGTGGTCATGTATTTGACCCTAATAAACCTTTAGGTCACACTAGAATCTGGTTGTGGTAGTCTTGCACCTTCTTTTGCCAGTCTGTCTGCTTCTTCGTTGCCTTGGATGTTACAGTGGGATGGAACCCACTGTACCACTATTCTTTTTGGTGCAGACTGCTGGCATAGTTGACAGAGTACTGCTCTTAAATCATTAAGTTCTGTATTTGTCTGGCTTTTTAGTGCTGTAACCACGGCCAGGGCATCTGTGAACAGGACTATCTGGCTTTTATTGATTTCGCCTGTCAGCATTGCTTTTACTGCAGCCGTCAGTGCCTTTGCCTCCGCTCTGAAATTGCTTGTGTATTTTCCAGTTGCCACTGACAGTGTTATTTTTCTGCCATTTGGTAAGCTCAGGAATACCCCTGCCTCTCCGTTCTGTGTTGTGTTTGTTACAGAGCCGTCGGTGTATGCATGGGTCCAGTCCATGCTTGGGTAGTTTTTCGCTATGTACCTCAGGGTTATGTCTCTTCTTTTTTTTTCAGGCTGGCTGTTCTTGTTTCCAATACCTGGTATATTTTCTACCACCTTCGGAATGATATGCTGTCTCCATGTGGGTTTGCGTACAGTAGGGATGGGCTTTTGTGTTGTTATGGTGTTCATAGTGTCTTCGCTCATCTTTACTTTGGCTATTTCTGCAAAGTTTCTCCGCTTTAGTTTCCCTTCTCCAAATCTATTTAGTCTCTGATGCATTGGATAGTCTGTCAGTCTTCTGAGTTTCCCTGCTGGCTGCTGTCTCTTCTGTCGGTCATGGATTGCAGATTTGTAATCTTTTCAAGTTCTACAATTGTTGTCAAAGTTTGATTTAGTTACCGTGGACCAAGCTGCAATGTCGTATTCCAAAACTGGTCACACTATGCCTGTGTATAATTTCTTAGCGTGTTTCCGTCAGCACATCCAGCAGTACCAGCAAGTTTCTTTATGATGGACACGCGTAGTCTCGCCCTCAGCTGGGTCTTTAAAATTTGCGTTTTCCAGGTCAGACGTCGGTCTAAGGAGACTTCTAAGAAGGTTGGAGCCTTATCTAGCGGTATCTCTTTTCCTGTTAGTTTGAGTTTTACTTGCTGCCGTATGTTTGACAGGGAGAAGATATGTGTCGTTTTACTCTATTCATACACTTACTGGAGTGAAGACATGCATAACCGTACTGAACCTTCATTCGCCGTTGAATCTCTAGATGTATCACACCTTCACTGCTAAAAAAAAAATGGATAATAGAACGCTGCTCCGCTTTAGTGCATGTCAGTAGTATGGCGGCCATCTCTTAACACCATTTATGACGTCGCATGTTCGCGATGGCACGTGCAGGACACTCTTGACATCCGTAGCAACCATATAAATAAGTTACAATACAAAGGCAGGGTTTTTCACATTTCTCTCCCACGTCTTGTTGTTGTTCGCGAATGCGCACAACGAGTAGGTTTACTCTTTTGTGTGTGCCCTGCAAAGGACGTTTAGTGGTGGGCTGTCGTAGCTTTCCTCACATCCCGAGCGTGCTGATGAAGGTGGACCGGAGTCCTCCAGGCAGTTGTGCCATGCTTGGCTTCATCTGCGTGTCACACACTACTACGGAGATCATGTCGATCTCTGACCTTGTTAGCCATGCTGCCACGAAAACAGCCCGTTTCCAGGGAGGGCTACTAGAAAGCCGAGATGAGGGTCTTGTTCAGTATATTTTGTCTGACCCTAACTAACATGTTTGATCAGTATATTTTGCCTGACCCTGACTAACTTGTCTGATCAGTATATTTTGCCTGACCCTGACTAACATGTCTGATCAGTATATTTTGTCTGACCCTGACTAACATAGTCTGATCAGTATATTGTGCCTGACCCTGACTAACATAGTCTGATCAGTATATTTTGCCTGACCCTGACCAACATGTCTGATCAGTATATTTTGCCTGACCCTGACCAACATGTCTGATCAGTATATTTTGCCTGACCCTGACCAACATGTCTGATCAGTATATTTTGCATGACCCTGACCAACATGTCTGATCAGTATATTGTGCCTGACCCTGACTAACATAGTCTGATCAGTATATTTTGCCTGACCCTGACCAACATGTCGGATCAGTATATTTTGCCTGACCCTGACCAACATGTCTGATCAGTATATTTTGCCTGACCCTGACCAACATGTCTGATCAGTATATTTTGCCTGACCCTGACCAACATGTCTGATCAGTATATTTTGCCTGACCCTGACCAACATGTCTGATCAGTATATTTTGCCTGACCCTGACCAACATGTCTGATCAGTATATTTTGCCTGACCCTGACCAACATGTCTGATCAGTATATTGTGCCTGACCCTGACTAACATAGTCTGATCAGTATATTTTGCCTGACCCTGACCAACATGTCTGATCAGTATATTTTGTCTGACCCTGACCAACATGTCTGATCAGTATATTTTGCCTGACCAGACATTAGTCTTCCATCACTTCTAAGGTTTTCATTTGAAGTCATACCGTAAAAATGGGATTAATCATGTTCCATTAGTCATCTTATCACAAGGAAGTGGATCTGACGAGGAATTAATATTTCAACAAGAACCCTCATCAATCGACCTGTCAATCATGCATCTTCATTAATATTTAGTCGACGTTTGTTATTGGACACCCGATAACAACATATGAACAGTTGATCACGTATGCATGCAGTCTTGCTGATTAGTTTAGAGAAATGGCGATACCGGAAGCCAATGAACGCTAAACAGATACTATCGACATGAGCTGCAAATGTTCATTGCGTTAAGCCAGCGAGCATGTGAATAAGTTGATATTATTTGTAACAATATATTCAGTTAATCTCACTTTAGAATAACTAATTTGCCGGTAGCTCGTCATTTGGCTTGCCGTAACCAGTAGCGAAGTGGGAGGATAATTTTAGGGTAAGATGAGTCATGAACTTAAAGGGGCATACTTAACAATGTCGAAAAAAATGTTGAAAATTACTTTGTGTTTGTGCTGAGTGAGATAGTTGAAACCCATGCTGTCGACGTCCTTCTGCACATTTGTCACCGTTTTCGTGTAAATCAGTAAGTGTTTTTATTTCATTTCTGGCAAAAATATTTATCACCCTCTACTTTAACAAGTGATCAAATCGCAATCACTAAACGAAACGAAACTGCGCTGAAATAACATTTGAAACACACTTTGAGAGTTTGAAATGTAACACTCTTAGTCAAGGAAGGTCGGTCTAGTTTGTGTCTAGTTGGCCGTGAGGAAAACGTAGCGCGTAATGACCGTCTCGTAGCTACCAATTGATGTGACTCCTGCGCCGTGTTAGGCTGAGCGCAATCAGCTTACCTGTACAATAGTAACTGATACATTCACTTTACCGCTTTCAGCGTTTGCTAACATAGCACTACGCTTAAACAAAAACGATCATTACAATTTCAATTTCTAATTGATTTCACATCTTTTTTATCCAAAGTGCTGTCTTCTCAAATTCTTCAAAACCTTTTGGGCTAGCTCAGCCTATCCTGTTTATTCTAACGCTTCGGTATTGGCCGTAACCAGCTGTTGTTGTTGAATGCCCACAATGAGTAAGATTATCAAAAGGATGTCAAGTGGTGGTTTGCAGTATCTTTCCTCACATCCCGAGCATGCTGATGAAGGTGTACCCGGTCCCTCCAGGTAGTTGTGCTATGCTTTGTTTCATTTGAATGTCGATCACTACAATGGGGATTACGTCGATTAGCCAGACTGACATAAAACAGGTGGGAGGGGGAAGGGACTTGGTCAGTATGTTTTTCCTGATCCGACGTTAATGAGGGTCACACAAACCATAGAATGAAACTGGAACAAACGGTGTCGCTGGGCAGATTGATATCACATACACTGTTCCAGGTCTTTGTCAACAACATCTTGGATAACATGCGTTAGAGGATCGACACCTTGCTGCGCGCTGATGGTTGAGTGGATGGGTCCACCTTGCTGCACGCTGATGGTCTGGGTGAGTGGATGGGTCCACACGTTGCTATACACTGATGGTCTGGGTGGGTGGGTCCACACCTTGCTGCATGCTGATGGTCTGGGTGGGTGGGTGAGTGGATGGGTCCACACCTTGCTGCACGCTGATGGTCTGGGTGGGTGGATAGGTGGATGGGTCCCCACCTTGCTGCATACTGATGGTCTGGGTGGGTGGGTGAGTGGATGGGTCCACACCTTGCTGCACGCTGATGGTCTGGGTGAGTGGATGGGTCCACACCTTGCTATACGCTGATGGTCTGGGTGGGTGGGTCCACACCTTGCTATTCGCCGATGGTCTGGGTGGGTGGATGGGTCCACACCTTGCTGCCCGCTGATGGTCTGGGTGGGTGGATGGGTCCACACCTTGCTGCACGCTGATGGTCTGGGTGGGTGGATGGGTCCACACCTTGCTATACACTGATGGTCTGGGTGGGTGGGTCCACACCTTGCTATTCGCCGATGGTCTGGGTGGCTGGATGGGTCCACACGTTACTATAAACTGATGATCTAACTTTGTGGGTAGCTGAAGAAAACATCAAAATAGCAAATTAGAAGATGCAAGAAGCGTGACAAAGATTAGATCAGGGGACCCAGAAATGGTTCCCGAGACGAAAACATTCTAATCAGGCTGGCAATAAATGGTCGCGAACTAGCAGAAGAAAAGGACCCAGTATATCCAGGAATAACGCCGGAATACTTGGAATACTGGTATTTAAACAGGTATGTTAATGTATGTTTCCAGGTAGCAGCAGAAGGCCTCGGCTATGCGCGGTAGGCATTTAAAACTTCCTGTGAGTTTTTAAGACGGATACCATAATTTTTTTGTGTGTTTGTTTTTTGTTTTGCGTTCGCCTTATTTCTCTTATCCCTAAGGCGGTGTGCGTTGCACTGTGGTTTTTATTTTGCGCCTATAGGCCTAGTGCATCCGACTTCAGCAATCATTTTATGTAAGGGTCTGCTTCCTCCTGCATTTTCTAAGGGTTTGCTTCCCCGTGTTAACGGCCGGTGCTGTGATGGGGATTGAACACAGCACCTTCCGGTTGTGAGCCGTGTCACTTAACCACACGGCCACGCGGTCCCCTCCAGAATAATATAATAATAATAAAGTTCGCTTAGCAGTCTGGGAGCCGTGCCGATCGAGCACTGCTATGGCCAAGTGCTGTGGTTAGTTGCTTGGCCTCATCTAGAGCTGGAGGGGAGTCTGTTGACTGTCGAAGCCATGTGGTGGGACAGCTACCCCACCTGCACTGCCAGACGGCTGGTGGGAGGGCTTAGGCACAGAGACATGATTTGGGAAGGGGCTAATGAGCCAGGACGCCCATATCCTGCCGGACAACTTGCCCTCAGACGGAAGGACGGCGTCGGACCAGATGTTTCAAGATCACGAGGAGTTGTGTCCGCGCGGTGACCTGGACACTGCGGACAAGGTCCTACAAACGAAATAAGAGATTAACGTAGACAAATAAGAGATTAACGTAAATAAATACGAGATTAACGTAGACAAATCAGAGATTAACGTAGACAAATCAGAGATTAACGTAATCAAATAAGAGATTAACGTACACAAATCAGAGATTAACATAGACAAATCAGAGATTAACATAAACAAAACAGAGATTAACGTACATAAATCAGAGATTAGCGTCCACAAATCAGAGATTAACGTACACAAATAAGAGATTAACATAGACAAATAAGAGATTAACATAAACAAATCAGAGATTAACGTTAATAAATCAGAGATTAACGTACACAAATCAGAGATTAACGTACACAAATCAGAGCTTAACGTACACAAATCAGAGATTAACGTACACAAATCAAATATTAACATAGCCAAACCAACAGAAAAGTATCAACAGACAACGGAAACAGCTGATGACTGTGTTAAACACATTAGCCGGGACTACAGTAGAAGACAAAGAAATATTGAAACTTCTGTACACAGAACCATAAAGAAAGCAAAGACACTCACCAAACCACCCATTAGAACGGAATGGAGAGACCAGCACAAAGAATACAATCCAGAAATTGACAGCATAGACAAACTTGGCAGAGATGGGCAAACAAAGATCTTCAGACTCAGAACGGGACATTGCAGACCCAAGGCCCACCTCCACAGAATGGGTCTCAGAGGCACCACCACGTGGGATTGTGGAGCACCCAAGCAAACACCAGAACATGTCATGCAGGACTGCCCTACGTATACAGACCTGAAAAAGAAAGAAGAGATACAACCCTGAGTTACATAACGGAAAACTATCCAAGCATGGACTGGACCCATGCATACACCGACGGTTCCGTAACAAATACAACACAGAACGGAGGGGCAGGAGCATTTCTGAACCTACCAAATGGCATAAAAATAACAATGTCATTCGCTACTGGAAAATACACAAGCAATTTCAGAGCGGAAGCAGAGGCACTGAGGGCGGCAGTGGAAGAAACGGTGACAGGTAAAAGGAATGAAAGCCACATAGTCCTGCTTACAGATGCCCTGGCCGTAGTCACAGCACTGAAAAGCCAGAAAAATACTGAACTTCATGATTTAAGAGCAGAACTCTGTCAACTATGCACAGCAGTCCGCACCAAAAAGAGTAGTGGTGCAGTGGGTTCCATCTCACTGCAACATCCAAGGCAACGAGGAGGCAGACAGACTGGCAAAAGACGGTGCAAGACTACCACAACCAGACCCTACGAAGAGTAAAAACGGCTTATTAGAGCGAGATACATGACCAAATGGGAAACAGAACATACTGGCTACACAAAAAACGACGCCTATTACCAGTTGAACAGAAGAGAGCAGGTCGTGGTCTTCAGACTCCGCACAGGCCACAATAGACTGAGGTACCACCTATTCAACAAATTGAAGATAGGTGGTACCGACGAATGCCCGTGTGGTACCGGGAAAATGACCGCTGAACATTTGCTGCAAAACTGCCCGACATACGAGGATCAGAGAGAGCAGATGTGGCCATCCCCAGTGGCAACACTAGACAAGTTCTATGGCAGTGTCGACAGCCTCAGGATGACCGCTGCTTTTTTCGAAAAAATAATGGTTACTGTATGACTGCGTACGAAGAAGAAGAAGAAGAAGTATACAGACCACAGAGAGGCAGTCTGGCCTAGGGGAGCGACCATGCTGGAAAAGTTTTGGGGGACCGGCGAAGTCCTGAAACGGTGGCGAAGAATAAGAAGAAGAAGAAGAAGTAAAGGGGAGAAAGAAGAAGGTGTACACAGAAAGTTTAACAGAACTTTAGAATATGGAATGCCGTGATGGGAAACAGCTCCAAAATCTAACTTTGTAAAAGAAAAAAAGTCCGAAGTTCAAAACAAGACATAAATTATTATTACAGAGACTATGTGTCAGAAAGTATCTGCGGTGACTTATCAGCTGTCCCCACTGATTAGACACCCGAGCATTAGTTTGGCAACAAAGCAACAGCTGATAAACAGTATATTTATGCCGACTGTGTTACCAGTCTCAAACATGGTCTCTGTCCAGGGTGGATGAGAGCTGAATTTCAACGTGTGAAATGAAACGTTTGAGGAAAGTCATCGGAGTTACCAGGAGAAAAAGAATGTGGAACGACGACTTTGGAAGTATGGTCGGCACTACGGCTTGTGTGGAATACATTTCCAGGCAGAAAATAAGTTGGTTCGGTCATCTCATGAGAATCCACCATTATCAACTTCCACTGATGGCTTACAACACTGGTAGATCTGGCTATAGGGCAAGGGGGCGGCCGCGATGACATTAGAGTGAAGCGACACGGGCTGACATTGACCGACGCGACGCACTTGGCGCAGGACAGACTAATTAAGCTCCCCACGGCGCTCAACGGCGCAAGTGAAAAGAAAACTAACAGGGTCTACGTTCCAAACAACAGCGATTGTTTGTAAAGCAACCTATTTACATGACGAGGATAGGCTAAAGATGCAGCAATGAATGAGCTGACGGCAGCTAGCTACTCATAGCCGGCTGCTTGCATCAGGGTCAGCGAAGCACAGCTGACCAATACCATATCTCCAATTAGCAGCGCTGTAAACAGACTGCACTCATTCAGGCTGACTGCCAGACAAGGAATAGAAGCGGGAATGCAAACCCTATCCCTAAAATGCCGCGCTGAAACATGCAGATTTCGTAGCCTCGATGTAACCCGTGACACTACGTCACATTGTCTTTTGGACGAGCGTCGGAGAAGAAGAACATATCGAGATTGCAAACCTCATACACAACCCTCTTTAGTCGTCATGAGCGACATGCTTGAACGGTAACAACATCCTCTTCTTCCCAATCCTGGTGCCGCTGCTGATATCCAGAGGCGTACCAAAGAAGGTTGGTCTGGACCCTCCTATATGTGGGGCAATGCAGGTCTACCACTGTGGGGATCAGAGTATCAAATGTCTTCCTCGTTGGTCAGGCTTCTGCAACACAGCCTATTTCCAGATCCACGACATGGATTGGCTTCGGAGTTTTGGCCAGAATAATCCACCTGTCTCTAGCGACTTTGGATCCTACATACACACACACACACATATATACACATACACACATACACATACATACACATACATACACACATACATAAGTAGTTCCAATACAACAAAATCTATCAACATCCTGTGTGGCACAGGTCTCAACAAACACACCACAAGTCCATCAGTTTCCTTTCTTGTTGACTTGTCCACTTTTGTTGAAGTTTTTTTGTGACACAATTTCTACCATTGTCAGCACTCCTTAGTCGCCACTTACGCTTGGCAGGTTACAATGATTTTATTTCTTTGATCCCCTTTCAGGCCCCGACTCGAGCCAGAACTAGTCAGCTGTGAAGGGCGGACAACGAACAGAAGTTCTCAGGTGGTCGGTTTGGAAGGGCTCCACACGTCAACAAGACAGATATTCTAGAATGGACAGTTCGAGGATTATACACTTGCTGCCTTGCAGAAAACTGGAGACAGTAGTTTATGAATGCTGAAGGTCAATGCGCTCTGTCAAATGACCAGCAGAGTTCAACGCACACCCCACCCTAAAGACAAGGCATATACATGGTTTGAGTCATTGAGGATCGGGCACCGTTGCATGGTTGTGCTTGGGGGCACCCGGGGCAATTAGTCCGCCCCTGTGAAGTTTTATCTCATCCCAACGGAGTAACTTGTGTTCTCTTTTGTTGTGGGCTCTACATCAGCTACGTCGTCGTCAACGAAAGACAACATCTTGGATCTAAAATTAGATATCCCCCTTCTTGCAGGGGCGTCGCCGTCGCTTCCCATCGCTGCCGGGAATATGCGACGACGCAAGCACGAAGATGAGACAAAATGAGATGGCGTTGGAATGGAATAACTTGCTTGCCTTGTACGCTATTGTTGTTGCTTCGACGTGTCTTCGTCTTCATCACTATCCTGCTGTTGGCCGCCCCTGGCGGAGCTCGTTTCCCAGGGTTAGCCTTGGCTCACTCCAACGGCGATCGCGCGGTTCTGGAGATTGTACTGTATACACAAGTCCTAGGGAGAAAATACGTCACAGACTCCTACAAGCTTGTCGGGATGTATTCATTGGCTGGAGCTTCTATGGATGCTGAGGGACGATTAAGACAGGTCAGTCCAGTCTCAGTATGTAGCGTGTCAGAATCTTTGTTTCTTGTTTTGTTTGTCTTTGCTTAACCTCTTGTATACGCCTAGCCACGTTAAAAGGCACATCATTGCGTCTAGCCGCTTTAATGTCGTATTTTGTTTCTTTGCAAAATTTACAAATTTGAAAGTTAACTTATGGCTTGGCTTCGTTCGTTCTCAATCTCCCCCTACCAAACCCTGAAAGGGCTTAGTAGCATAATGTAGTCCAGAGAACGGAATACGCTGTGTCGTAGTTTACAGCTTGACTGCGATATTTGCACCTTTTGGTCCAAAACATCCAGTTTCAGCGATCATTTTTTGAGTACAAGGTTAGCATTCACTCTTCGATCCCTTCTCCTTAGCCAGTCTGCCCTGCTGCAGCCTGTTATCCAGGATCACCACGTGGAGGTGTAAAAGGGTCTTGGCAGCTCTGGTTCGCTGGCCCTGACGCTAGCAGTCAGCTAAGGGTAGCTGACCACTGCAGCTCATGCGCTGCTCAGCGTCTTGATGGCAAGTTAACTTATAGAAATTAATTCCGATTTCATTCGAGAAGAGTTTGCATTCCATCTGTTTCGAAATAAATGCGTGGAATTGAGTTTAAGTTAATTTTGATCAGTTTTCTTTGAGTGATTACGATGTAAACAAAAACAATACGATTTCAATATTATCAGGTGTTAAAAATGTGTTAACAGCAGACGATGCCCAATATTTAACAACATCGTGTTTACATGATGAAAACGTGGCACATTGAGAGCATATTAATTCTGACAGCGACACTAACAAAGTTGAAACATTAATTTTGTCATCCATGATAGTCACGATAAAGATTATGCCCCGCCCCCCTTTGAAGAAGAGAGTGATTTTTTATTGTGACCCTGAAATATTTAAATATGTTTAAATGAACAAAGCCAGCTGATATCGTGACACCATTTGGCGGTCGTCTTCAGACATAAATGGACATTTTCTGTGTGGACTGCGGGGATTTTTGTTAACTAGCTTGACAATACAGACTTGACAAGTAAAACTTAACTTCATTATACTGGTTTAGAAGAGTCTATATACAACCAGTTTATTTTACTCTAAAAATTATTGTGATCGTCCAATCTATTCTTGAATGCATTAACTGACCCTGCCTCCACCACATCCTGTGGCAATGCATTCCAAGCATTCACCACTCTCTGACTGAAATAATGTTTCCTAATATCCAATCTGGGTCTGCCTTTAAATAATTTGAAGCTATGCCCTCTAGTTCTTGTAGTCGGTTGAAGCTATGCCCTCTAGTTCTTGTAGTCGGTTGAAGCTATGCCCTCATGTTCTTGTAGTCGGTTGAAGCTATGCCCTCTAGTTCTTGTAGTCGGTTGAACGTTGAACAACTTGTTATAGTCTAATTCATCCTTTCCATTCATTCATTTATAAACATGTATTAAGTCACCTCGAATTCTTCTCTATTCTAGACACTGTAGACCCGTTTTTCTGAGTCTTTCCTCGTAACTATAATTCTGGAATCCCACAATCATTTGTGTAGCTCTTCTTTGTATCCTTTCTATCATGTCTGTATCCACTCTACGATAAGGACTCCACACCTGAATACAGTTCTCAAATTTAGGTCTCACCAATGATTTAGTTTGACTATCACTTCCTTGCTTCGATGTGTAATGTTTCCTGTAATCATACACATCATTACATTAGCCTTTTTCACAGCCACCATAACCTGCTCTTGCACCTTACCTGTATGATCTATTATAACACCTAGGTCCCTTTTCATTTCTATCTTCCTAATATTGTTTTCTCCCATCATGTAATTATGTTTCAAATTTGATCTTCCCATGTGACTGACTGTACATTTGTCTACATTAAACTCCATTTGCCAGCTCGCAGACCATTTATGAATAGCAGCTGAATCTGATCTCAATAGATCCACACCTGCCAGCTCACAGACCATTTATGAATAGCAGCTGAATCTGATCTCAATAGATCCACACCTGCCAGCTCACAGACCATTTATGAATAGCAGCTAAATCTGATCTCAATAGATCCACACCTGCCAGCTCACAGACCATTTATGAATAGCAGCTGAATCTGATCTCAATAGATCCACACCTGCCAGCTCACAGACCATTTATGAATAGCAGCTAAATCTGATCTCAATAGATCCACACCTGCCAGCTCACAGACCATTTATGAATAGCAGCTAAATCTGATCTCAATAGATCCACACCTGCCAGCTCACAGACCATTTATGAATAGCAGCTAAATCTGATCTCAATAGATCCACACCTGCCAGCTCACAGACCATTTATGAATAGCAGCTGAATCTGATCTCAATAGATCCACACCTGCCAGCTCACAGACCATTTATGAATAGCAGCTAAATCTGATCTCAATATATCCACACCTGCCAGCTCACAGACCATTTATGAATAGCAGCTAAATCTGATCTCAATAGATCCACACCTGTCAGCTCACAGACCATTTATGAATAGCAGCTAAATCTGATCTCAATAGATCCACACCTGCCAGCTCACAGACCATTTATGAATAGCAGCTAAATCTGATCTCAATAGATCCACACCTGCCAGCTCACAGACCATTTATGAATAGCAGCTAAATCTGATCTCAATAGATCCACACCTGCCAGCTCACAGACCATTTATGAATAGCAGCTAAATCTGATCTCAATAGATCCACACCTGCCAGCTCACAGACCATTTATGAATAGCAGCTAAATCTGATCTCAATAGATCCACACCTGCCAGCTCACAGACCATTTATGAATAGCAGCTAAATCTGATTTCAATAGATCCACACCTGCCAGCTCACAGACCATTTATGAATAGCAGCTGAATCTGATCTCAATAGATCCACACCTGCCAGCTCACAGACCATTTATGAATAGCAGCTAAATCTGATTTCAATAGATCCACACCTGCCAGCTCACAGACCATTTATGAATAGCAGCTAAATCTGATCTCAATAGATCCACACCTGCCAGCTCACAGACCATTTATGAATAGCAGCTAAATCTGATCTCAATAGATCCACACCTGCCAGCTCACAGACCATTTATGAATAGCAGCTAAATCTGATCTCAATAGATCCACACCTGCCAGCTCACAGACCATTTATGAATAGCAGCTAAATCTGATCTCAATAGATCCACACCTGCCAGCTCACAGACCATTTATGAATAGCAGCTAAATCTGATTTCAATAGATCCACACCTGCCAGCTCACAGACCATTTATGAATAGCAGCTGAATCTGATCTCAATAGATCCACACCTGCCAGCTCACAGACCATTTATGAATAGCAGCTAAATCTGATCTCAATAGATCCACACCTGCCAGCTCACAGACCATTTATGAATAGCAGCTAAATCTGATCTCAATAGATCCACACCTGCCAGCTCACAGACCATTTATGAATAGCAGCTAAATCTGATCTCAATAGATCCACACCTGCCAGCTCACAGACCATTTATGAATAGCAGCTAAATCTGATCTCAATAAATCGACCTCTGCAGGAGAAGAGACCCTGCTGGATAATTGTGTGTCATCCGTCATACAATGTTGTTGTATAACGCCCAGGATGAGTAAGTTTACCATTTTGTGCAAATTGAAAAGGGCGTTAAGGGCGGGTAGTAGCTTTTCTCACATTCCGAGCATACTGATGAAGGTAGACCTCGGTCCTCCAGCCGGTAATGCTATGCTTGGCTTCATCTGCGTGGCGCTCACTACTTCGGGGATTACATCGATCCACATCTCGTCAGCCAGGATGCCTTGAAGCCAGCCTGTTTTCAGGGAGCACAACATGGGAAATAAATTGTGGTCTCGATCAGTGAACTGTGCTTGTTACGGCGTGCTGGTCAGCATGTTTTGCTTGACCGGACTAGTGGGTCAGTCCCCAACTTGTAAAATCATATTTATCATTTTAAGACAAACATAAATTTCAAATAATGCTGATTAAATCATTGTGTATACTGAATAATGAATTCAAATTAACATGTGGGGACGGCGTGGGCTAGTGGTTAAGTGACACGGCTCACAACCGAAGGTGCTGGGTTCGATCCCCATCACAGTACCGGCCGTTACTTCGGGGAAGCAAGCCCTTAGAAAACGCAGGAGGAACCAGGCCGTTAAATAAAATGCATGCTGAAGTCAGATGCACTGGGCCGACAGTCGCAAAATAAAAACCACAGTTCAACGCACACCGCCTTGAGGAATAGAGAAATAAGGCGAAAAAAAAAAAAAAAAAAAAAAAATTAACACGTAGTGGCCATATCTGAATTCAGCATTGACTGTGCTAAACATGAATATATGGCTTCGCTTCGTTCGACGAGATGGGGGTTGATGTGATCCCCTCAGTAGTGAGCGTCACGCAGATGAAATCAAGCATAGTACAACTGCCTGGGTAGCGGATGTACACGTACATCAGCACGCTTGGGATGCGAGGAAAGCTTCTACAACCCGCCATTCAACGCCCTTTTCAGGGCCCACTAAAGGTCAAGGTTGGTCCCATGGCAACAACTGCCATCGGGGATGATGATATCTCTTTTGGCTAACCCGTAGCCTGTGTGAGGTGGGGTGGCCAGTTCCCTTCCTTGCTGTTAATACCTTCCACACCTCATACGTCAGGTACCATTTTACAGCTGGGTCTACTGGAGGAGCGGTCGTAACAGGAACGGACCACATCCTGCTTTTTTCTCTTTCCGTCCGTGATTTCGAGCCCTGACACTGTGTAATCCCAGTCTTAGCAAACCAGCTGTCGACTAGACTCCCGTAATAATAACAAATTCATCCTGGGCATTTAACAACATGTCTCACTCACTACGCGATTGAAAACCTGCCTGAAGCATTCATACCCGACAACCACCCCCACTATCCGATGTGCCGCCACTGAACAGACTAGAGACGTGCCTGATTAATCCCCTTTAGCTAACGGTCGTAGGTGGGGTTCAAGGTCATGCCTAGCTAAACCTGAACGCACTCCTAGGCGGAAGGTTACCCTTTGAAATTTCGTTTTATTGAGAGGCCCCGGATTTAAGCTTTTGATGCGTGGCGCATTCCCTCCGTGGCACGGCCTCTTCGTTTTGATTAAAAAATCCTAAACTCTTGTGCTAGATCCTGGCTCTACGTTTCAAAATATATGGACTTATTGGTTGCAAAACACACAGCGGTTGGACTAAATTTCTAAACGTGCAGTTAGTTTTATACCCTCTCTTTGACTACGGACAGGCTATCAAACCAAGCCGTTTGAGATTACAATCAAATTGAATGTATGAATTGTAGGAGATGTGTGGCTGGGAAGTTCAACAGTCAAAGGAAACTAATTCAGCATGGATCAGTTCTTAAGTTAATTCAAGATGGCTAAACTGTGGGAATACATCGCACCCAACGCCCTAGTGTGTTTGGGGGTAATCTTGGTGTTTTTAATTTTGAGAATGTGTAAATATTGCTCGGGGTTGGTGAAGGTGTGGTTTTGGTGATCAGTTTGTAATGGGGGGAAATGACGTAAATCAGAATGTAGCGCTTTACGTAAGGCATATTTAGAGTGTTTTACATGAAGGAAAAAGTGTTCATTACATGGGGCTTATAAGAAGTGCTTTACACTAGGCTAATTATGAGTGCTTTACATGAGACTAGTAAAGAGTGCTTTACATGAGACTAGTAAAGAGTGCTTTACTCGGGACTAATAAAGAGTGCTTTACATGAGACTAGTAACGAATGCTTTACATGAGACTGATATAGAGTGCTTTACGCGAGGTTCATAGAGAGTGCTTTGCGCATGGTTAATAGGTTGGCTTCGTTCGTTATCAATCTCCCGCTACCAAACCCTGAAAGGGCTTAAGTAGCAGAATGTAGTCCAGAGAACGGAATGCGTTGTGTCGTAGATTATAGCTTGAATGCGATATTTGCACCTTTCGGTCCAACACATCCGACTTCAGCAAGCATTTTTTGAGTACCGGGTTAGCATTCACTCTTCGATCCCTTCTCCTTAGCCAGTCTGCTCTGTTGCAGCCTGTTATCCAGGATCCCCGCGTGGAGGTGTAGAAGGGTCTTGGCAGCTCTGGTTCGCTGGCCCTGACGCTAGCAGTCAGCTATGGGTCGCTGACCACTGCTGCTCAGCGCCTGGATCCCATGCGAGGTTAATAAATAATGCTTTACATGAGACTAACAAAGAGTGCTTTACTCGGTGCTAATAAAGAGGGCTTTACACGATCTGTTATGAGGTCTTGATCAGCATGTTTCCCCTAACCCTGACGTCAGGTGGTTTCTTGTCCGCTATGTTTCATCTGACCCAGAAGTCTGTCGGAGACCCCCATGACCGTAAACTAAGCCAGTCAAGCATGTCATTTATGTATGTTTCGCCTTTCCCATAAAACATGGATGGATTTTGGTGCATTCATTTAGTGTGGGTTGTTTGGCAGATGTAGAACAGACGGAAAAGCATCGCTGTGACTCACGTAGGCCACTTACGTCCTTATTCACCGCAAGTGCAACATCTTCTTCTTCTTCTTCTTCTTCTTCTTCTTCTTCTTCTTCTTCTATGAGATTAACCAAGTCTGATCAGTATGTTTCACCTGACCCTGACTAACATAGTCTGATCAATATGTTTCACCTGGCCCTGACTAACATAGTCTGATCAATATGTTTTACCTGACCCTGACTAACATAGTCTGATTAGTATGTTTCACCTGCCTCTGACTAACATAGTCTGATTAGTATGTTTCACCTGCCCCTGACTAACATAGTCTGATCAGTATGTTTCACCTGCCTCTGACTAACATAGTCTGATTAGTATGTTTCACCTGCCTCTGACTAACATAGTCTGATTAGTATGCTTTACCTGACCCTGACTAACATAGTCTGATCAGTATGTTTCACCTGACCCTGACTAACATAGTCTGATTAGTATGTTTCACCTGCACCTGACTAACATAGTCTGATCAGTATGTTTCACCTGCCCCTGACTAACATAGTCTGATCAGTATGTCTCACCTGCCCCTGACTAACATAGTCTGACCAGTATGTTTCACCTGACCTTGACTAACATAGTCTGACCAGTATGTTTCACCTGCCCCTGACTAACATAGCCTGACCAGTATGTTTCACCTGACCTTGACTAACATAGTCTGACCAGTATGTTTCACCTGCCCCTGACTAACATATCCTGACCAGTATGTTTCACCTGCCCCTGACTAACATAGCCTGACCAGTATGTTTCACCTGACCTTGACTAACATAGTCTGACCAGTATGTTTCACCTGCCCCTGACTAACATAGCCTGACCAGTATGTTTCACCTGCCCCTGACTAACATAGCCTGACCAGTATGTTTCACCTGACCCTGACTAACATACTGATCAGAACCTCACCGCAGTGCCACGCAGTTCTCTCTGGGAACAGCCTGTTTCGAGGCAGCCTGGTTAACGTGATGGAACTTCGACGTGATCCCCGTAGTAATGATCGATGAAGCCATTCCTTGCGCATCCACCTGAAGGACCACGGCCCACTTTTATCAGCACATTCTATATCTTAGGAAAGCTACTGCAACCCGCCATATAACGCCATCATCAGAAAAAATGACGTTCAGATAAACGTATCCTTGTTATGCGTTTCCATCTCCTTTTGGTGCTTTCATCTCATCTTCCTTGATGTGACAGCTTATGTTTTTGTGTGTTGTTCTTGAATAAGATCTTTTATTCGTAACGTCTAGGGAACGGCGTGGGCTAATGGTTAAGTGACACGGCTCACAACCAGAAGGTGCTGAGTTCGATCCCCATCACAGCACCGGCCGTTATCCCGGGGAAGCAGACCCTTACATAAAATGAATGCTGAAGTCGGATGCATTGGATCGACAGGCGCAAAATAAAAACCATGAGTGCAACGCAAACCGACTTGGGGATTAGAGAATTAAGGAGACCGAACAGAAAAGAAGACATACAATTCGTAACGTCTGTCTTCTGGTTATCTTCACAGCGTGGTGTCTCAGCCGTTCATGCCAATGTATTTCTAAACACTATATTTTAATACACTACCGTCACAGCATCGCCTTACATTTATGGCATACGTTTAAACGTATATTGTTGTTGTCATGAAGTCATGTATGGAATGCGATGAATGGTGCGTACGTGCACGTACTGTGAGTGGGGGTACTATGAGTGTACGTACTGTGAGTGGGCTTACTGTGAGTGTACGTACTGTGAGTGCGCGTACTGTGAGTGGGTGAACGTGCTGTGAATGTACGTACTGTGAGTGCGCGTACTGTGAGTGGGTGTACTGTGAGTGTGTGTACTGTGAGTGTGTGTACTGTGAGTGTACATACTGTGAGTGTACGTACTGTGAGTGTACGTACTGTGAGTGTGTGTAATGTGAGTGTGTGTACTGTGAGTGTACATACTGTGAGTGTACGTACTGTGAGTGTACGTACTGTGAGTGTGTGTACTGTGAGTGGCCATACTGTAAGTGGGCATACTGTGAGTGTACGTACTATGAGTGTACATGCTGTGAGTGTACGTGCTGTGAGTGTGTGAGTGGGCGTACTGTGAGTGTACGTGCTGTGAGTGTACGTGCTGTGAGTGGGCGTACTATGAGTGTACATGCTGTGAGTGTACGTGCTGTGAGTGGGCGTACTATGAGTGTACATGCTGTGAGTGTACGTGCTGTGAGTGGGCGTACTATGAGTGTACATGCTGTGAGTGTACGTGCTGTGAGTGTGTGAGTGGGCGTACTGTGAGTGTACGTGCTGTGAGTGTACATACTATGAGTGTGCGTACTGTGAGTGGGTGTACTGTGAGTGTGTGTACTGTGAGTGTGTACTGTGAGTGTACGTACTGTGAGTGTATGTAATGCAGATGTGCCTGTACTTTGATGTTGTGTCGCTACCTAACAGGGAGGACAGAAGCCAAACAAACTCAGAGATTAAATATCAGCATCGAGGTATCGATTATTGCACAAGTGCACAGAGGTTGTCATATCTACACCAAATGCTCACTGCAATTACAGAGGGCGCTTGTTGTGGGGATGGAAATTAGATCTTCCCTCACAGTAGCAAACAAGGCTTTCCATGAGAAACAAAAACTTGAAACAACAAATAACATCCATATTATTGCGATTTTGTAAATAATTATCACTAAACATATCTGGCCCATACAGTTGTGTGGCTCTGAAACATGGACTCTACGCAAGAAGGATGAAAAGGCATTATAAGCTTCTGAGATGGGCGTTGTCACATAATGTAACGAGAAAGGTGGATAGAAAAAGGTCAAAGGAACAAGTACTTAAAGATATAGGGTCACATAGTCACTTAATGACCAGTATACAAACAGGTAGATTGTCTTGGCCATAATACGGGACATGGAGGCCAATTATTGAAAATACTTTGAAGGACAAATTCAGGGTAAAAGAAGAAGACGTCCAAGAATCAATTACATCGCAGAAGGGCTCTTGGACATATGGACGCTGGCTTAAACTAGGCTAAAGAGATCTGCTTCAATGGAGGTCAGTGGCGTGACATGATCAGACGACTTCAACACCAGTCTCTGGACTGACTAACAGAGAGCAGTGGCGTGACATGATCAGACGACTTCAACACCAGTCTCTGAACTGACTAACAGAGAGCAGTGGCGTGACATGATCAGACGACTTCAACACCAGTCTCTGGACTGACTAACAGAGAGCAGTGGCGTGACATGATCAGAGGACTTCAACACCAATCTCTGGACCGGATAACAGAAGACAGTGGCGTGACATGATCAGAAGACTTCCACCAGTCTCTGGACTGACTAACATAAGACAGTGGGGTAAAATAAAAGTCCCAAAGCAGTCTCCGTTCTGTGTAACCCAATGATCAAGCCACGTCTCACATTAACCAGCCCAAGTCTCTAATCTTGACAATCTAGCTAGTTTGCCCGCAATCAATCTTGTTGACCCGCCGTCCAGGTTCGTGGGGGCGGGTCAATGCTAGGATCGTTACTTGAATCCTTGGGATACATGCCTGTCCAGATTTACCCTGCCAACGCCATTGTGGCAGGTCAGGGCTGGCAGTGTAAGGCAATCCATCACTGAACATTGTTGTTTGACATAGTTTGTGGAAAAAGGTCCGGGAACTGACCACGACCTTGCTACTTGACTGACAGGGAATGCGAGAAAAGAAAATTGATAAAAACAGAAGCTGAGGTGCAGTTATCCTATCGGAATAGAAACAAAAGGAAAGCCACGTTATAGCCACACGACCATCGGTAGGGGTAAAGAAGAAACGAAAGCACCTACCTAAAAAAAATCACAAAATAAACAGACATTTGGCAGAGGTAGAGCGACAGCCATTAACTTGAGAGTGGAGGAGAATGCGTGAATTACAGTTTGCCTTTTTGGACAGAAGGAGTCAAACAACGTAGGCGATTGTGTGGTTTAGAGAAACGTTGATGGAATTATGAAATAATTAGATAAATTCGACTATAATAAGTTCTTTTTAAAAAATACAACCATATACAAGAACAAGAGGTCATAGCTACAAATTAACTAAAGATCGGTCCAGCTTAGATATTAGATAATATTATTTTAGTCAGAGAGTGGTGATAAATGCTGTGCTTGGAATGCATTGCCACAGCAATTAGTGGAGGCAGGGCTAATTAATGCATTTAGTAATAGACTGGATGTGCCCGAGGGTTCCGTGGCGAAGTGGTTAATCCGCCGGCCTCGTGATCAGGTGGTGTGGGTTCGACTCCGGACTCTGTCGTCCTTTTCACGGGTGCTTGATGCGGAGTCCCCTGCATCTCGTTGTCGCCCCCTAGTCGTCTTGTCCTTGACTTGCCACTGGGGTCGGGCGGCTCGAGACGAGAAAGTGAGGATAAAAAGTAGCGCAGTTAATTCTTACTAAAAATAGCGCTAACAAATAAATGATTCCATCATCGTATTTTGGTGGGTTACGACGCATGAAACCACAGACTAGTCCTTTCGGATATATTATGCCGTGTTCGTCATCTTCATCATATGACAGCTGGCCTAGGGTTAGTTTTGAATAAGTCTGCATTATTGCTACCTGAAAAGTCAATGACGTCGCCATGACAGGTCACATCAGAAATGATGAAGTTCGAAATATATTGTGAGGCCTTCCTGGACTTATGAAACCATCAATCCTTCGAAACTCTCAGCTCCCTGAGGAGTATACTTCAGCAAGAACACCCGCAGTCTTCCCATCCTGTGCCATTCATGCCAGCTCTTCATCGTCTTCGTATTTCCTATTGGTTTGTTTAGAGCTCTCGTGTCAATTCTTCCTGTCTGCTCTGATCTGACACAACTTCATTCGCTCTGTGGATTCCAGAACAGAGACTGTCTGGCAATGTTATCAACTGGTTTCCTTAATATGTATCTCACCCTCCTCGATCCATCACCCGCTATAGAAGAATTGAATGCGTTGTATTGCAGTTTACAGATTTACTTCGATATTTGCACCTTTCAGTCCGACACATCCGACTTCAGCAGGCATATTTTGAGTACCGGGTTAGCCTTCCCTCTTCGATTCCTTCTCCTTAGTCAGTCTGTCCCGTTACAGCCTGTTATCCAGGACCATCACGTAGATGTGTAGAAGGGTCTTGGCAGTTCTGGTTCGCTGGTCCTGACGCTAGCAGCTGATGCGCTGACTAAACTTCGCTTGATTTCAAAGATCTGCCGTCTGTGATTCGCTGATTCATCTATTCGGTGTACCCCCTAACAGGCGGCCATTGCTTGACTTCAACATGTCATTGCTGTCCACATCTAGTGCAGCTGTAAGTGATGCCTGGGGCCTGCCGGGCTCTTTGTTTAAGACGAAGATAATAACATCACTACCGCAGAGAGCGACTAACTGGGAAATAAGCACCGGCCACGGCTAGGTGGTTTGTTAAGAACAGCATAGATGGCGCCTAACAGTCTGCGGGTGTAGTTCACTCTAGTGTTTGAGTCTTTTAAGATGGACTCGCACTTCAGTTAACCACTCTACGAGAAACAACCACTCTACGAGAAACAACCACTCTACGAGAAACAACCACTCTACGAGAAACAACCCCTCAACGAGAAACAACCACTCTACGAGAAACAACCACTCTACGAGAAACAACCACTCTACGAGAAACAACCACTCTACGAGAAACAACCACTCTACGAGAAACAACCACTCTACGAGAAACAACCACTCTACGAGAAACAACCACTCTACGAGAAACTGGTTGTATACAGACTCTGCAGAATCTTTTAAACCATCAAGTTAAGGATGCCAGCTCTTCCATTATCTCGAGTCACAGAATGCCACTACAGTACATCCACACGATTCTCTCCAGGACTGAAACCTCTGCAGCTTCCATCCACTAATGCTTTAAAGTAAAGTAACCCATAGCATTACTGCCGTAGGGGTGTGACGTGTTAGCGATCTCACATTTCAAAGGTTCGGCTTTATGAGGGCGGTAGCCATCTCCTCTCCCTCGTCGCTTTTACTTCCCGGACTGAACCGGTATCCATTTAACGCTGGGTTGACCCGGGAGTCGTTGCGGTCTGAAAAAAACATTACCGCCTCAACTGGGGAATGAACCAAGGACCACTCAGATGCGAAGCCAGAGCGCTAACCACTGTGCTACGCGGCTCGCTAATGCCTACAACACTGAGCAGAGAGACACCTCCATAGTTTTGAATCACTTCTATCACTTTTGATTTTAGAGAAAAGAACGATCATCCACAATCAGTCCAACTCAAAATAGAAGAAAGACACGGAAGTGAGCAATAAACCTGATTCAACCCACCAGCTCCACAGACACCAACAATCCACCAGCTCCACAGACACCAACAACCCACCAGCTCCACAGACACCAACAACCCACCAGCTCCACAGACACCAACAATCCACCAGCTCCACAGACACCAACAACCCACCAGCTCCACAGACACCAACAACCCACCAGCTCCACAGACACCAACAATCCACCAGCTCCACAGACACCAACAATCCACTAGCTCCACAGACACCAACAATCCACCAGCTCCACAGACACCAACAATCCACCAGCTCCACAGACACCAACAATCCACCAGCTCCACAGACACCAACAATCCACCAGCTCGACAGACACCAACAAATCACCATCTTCCGCCTGAGAGCAGGCCACTGCAGACTACTGGGCCCCCTACATCGGCTCAAGATATCACACACGTGGATGTCTATTTAAGAACCAGTCCAGACCCCTGAACACATCCTACAGGACTGTCCATGATACAGAGACCTACGATGCCAAACCTTGCCAGGAGTCGAGCTGAAACAGAAGCTGTGGGGCCGCCAATCGGACCTGAAAATAACTGGACTCTCTTCTGTAGATCAAGCATGACAGAAAAGCATGAAAGAAGACGAAGAAGAAGAAGAGGAAGAGATAGACCAGTGGTTAAAAAGAAGGAATAGAGCTACCTGTCTCATATATAAACCCGACGCCTTGCACAAAGAAGTCTTAAACACTTCCTCCTAGACAGCAGAGTCTGCTATAGGCTTAGCCCTTTCATTCATCAGGCACTCTTGTGGCTTCCCCACTCTTCCTTTCCACGGTGGGTTCCAATCTAAAGTGGTGAGCCCCGTCTAAAAAAGGAAGGGACGAAAGCTAAGCTATCAGTAAAAGTAATTTGTCTCACCGGGTCCAAATTAGATCAAAGACATTCCTCAACGTGAAGGACCCCTGGCGCTGTTACGTGAAGAGCCGTCTAACATATTTATCAAACATCAAGTGGCTAGACAGTTTAAACAGAACTCTAGTTTGTCGATTATCTGAACCTAGGACTTATCGAAACGGCGCAGCTTCACTCGACGGCAAAGCCTGGCTGTCTGTTGATGTCAAAGGGCAGAAGTATCTCTCAATATCGTCTTCAGACGTAGAAATATCGGCGGGAAACGTATGCCGTGTCAGTGGGTCTTCAAGCCTGGAAAGTTTGGGGCCCGGATGTGTAAATATCAAGATTCGATGCCTGCAAATGTTTTAGGATCGATCATTCAATTAGCTAGCAGGATAATAATTGGAGGAAAAGGAATTCTTCTTCTTCTTCTTTTTCTTCTTCGTCTTCTTCTTCTTCTTCTGCTCCTTCTTTTTCTTCTTCGTCTACTTCTTCGTTCTTCCTCTTTTTCGTTCTTCGTTCTTGTTCTTCGTCTTCTTCTTCTGCTTCTTCTTCGTCTTCTTCTTCTTCTCCTTCATCGTCTTCTGCTTATTTTTATTCATCTTCATCGTCTTCTTCTTCTTTTCTTCTTTACCATCTTCTTCTTCTTCTAGTAACCCGTTTCAGTCATGACCGACTATAATTCAATGTATTAATATCTTCGTTGAATAAATTCTTCTGAGAAAAAAAAGAAAAAAAAAGGGAGAGAGAGAGAGAGAGAGAGAGAGAGAGAGAGAGAGAGAGAGAGAGAGATAGGTCAGTAATCACGGTGAGTTTGTTGTTGAACTAGGTCTACCGAACAGTCCGCTCATTCGCAGTCAAAACAATAGTTTACCACCAAGAAACAGAGTGTATAACCAGGACTAGAAACAGAGTGTACCACAAAGAAACAGTACATAACCAGGACTAGAAACAGAGTGTACCACAAAGAAACAGAGTGTACCACCAAGAAACAGAGTGTACCACCAAGACTAGAAACAGAGTCTACGATCAAGAAACAGAGTGTACGACCAAGAAACAGTGTGTACGACCAAGAAACAGTGTGTACGACCAAGAAACAGTGTACCACCAAGACTAGAAACAGAGTGTACTACCAAGACTAGAAACAGAGTGTACTACCAGTACTAGAAACATAGTGTACTACCAGGACTAGAAACATAGTGTACTACCAGGACTAGAAACAGGGTGTACCACCAAGATTAGAAACATAGTGTGCCACCAATAAATAGAGGGTACCCCCAATAAACAGAGTGTACCACCAAGACTAGAATGAGAGTGTACCACCAAGAAAGAGTGTACCACCAAGAAAGAGTGTACCACCAAGAAAGAGTGTACCACCAAGAAAGAGTGTACCACCAAGAAAGAGTGTACCACCAAGAAAGAGTGTACCACCAAGAAAGAGTGTACCACCAAGAAAGAGTGTACCACCAAGAAACAGTGTACCACCAAGAAACAGTGTACCACCAAGAAACAGTGTACCACCAAAAAATAGTGTAACACCAAGACTAGAAATATCGATGACTTAGAACATTCAAACATCTTTGCGGAGACGGCATGACTCTGACCTGAGCCAACTAACACCATATCTATGCACCAACAGGCATCACAAAGAACTAATGTCATCATGAACAGTAGAAGGCCGGCCAACTGTTGAAACCGTCACTCTACAATTATATACTCACACTTCTACTGACCGCTCTTAAACCACCGAGACTGACCCGGGACTTTCAGATTTCCCGGCAGTCCCCTTGCGCGTCCTTGGCCCCTGGAGTTCACGGGTGGATTTTATGGCACATTTTCAAGTGCATAATGGTCTGGAGTAGGAGGCTATATCTATCCACAACTTTCTGTCTCTCCTGTGATTAGTCGTTACTTTTTTTCTTCTTCATTCACTCTCAGTTAACTACGTGTACACGCGAACAGATGGCTGAGCTAACAGAGCCACAACCAACGGAGGTGGGGGGTTCCATTACAGACCAAGAGACGGAGAAGAAAACACTCTGGTACTAACAACGCTTCTTCTTCTTCTTCTTTTTCTTCTTCTTCTTCTTCTTCTTCTTCTTCTTCTTCTTCTTCTTCTTTCTTCGTCTTCTTCTTCTCCTTCTTCTTTCTTCTTTCTTTTTCTTCTTCTTCTTCTTCGTCTTATTCTCGTTTTGCTTCGTCTTCTTCTTCTTCTTCGTCTTCTTCTTCTTCGTTCTAACTTAACTTAACTTCTTTATACTGATTTAGAAGACTCTACTCAGTCTGTATACAACCAGTTCACGGAGGCTGGTTTTTACCGATGTGCGAGTCCATCTTAATAGACTCAAACACAAGAGCTAAGCAGACCCGCAACCAGTTAGGCGCCATCTATAGCTGCTCTAAAGAAATTCTTCTTCTTCTTCTCCTGCTTCTTCATTTTACACGTCTTTTTCTCTCACCCCCCCCCCCCCCCACCACCACCAGCCTCCTTCTTCATCATCGTTATCTTCCGCTTTCGTCCCGAATAAGATGCCGTAGCCGACAGCCAGGTTGTGGTATCTGCGTCTTTCGCCCAAGACATTAGGTTTCAGCTGGAATTGTTGGGTACCCTGTTCGCCTTCCCGCTGCCATCCATATTCTCTTAGTCAGACTACAGCATCTAAGACGGTTTCCAAGACCGGCGTTTAGAGGTGGAATAAGGTCTCGATCAACTGGGGTTCTCTGACCCTGGTGCAATCAGCCAGCCATGAGTCTCCGACTCCTATCAGATCATTCGTGACGCTGCATCTTCAACCACACTTGGCAGTCTATCTCTCCGACTCCTATCAGATCATTCGTGACACTGCATCTTCAACCACACTTGGCAGTCTATCTCAAGTTTCTATAATCGACATACCGTCTTTCCCGCAATTAACAAAATCGGTTCCATAACAAATTACACAGAAAGACTTTGCGTGTGACAGCGACAACAATAAGACCGCTGCCACGCTTTGATAATGTCCAAATAGATAACTAGCGATGTCGTGTACTATTTTTGGAGTAGAGAATTCTCAAACTCTCCAACATTGGACACATCAAGAACTCTCCAACCATTTCACACATCAAGAACTCTCCAACCATTTCACACATCAAGAACTCTTCAACCATTTCACACATCAAGAACTCTCCAAACATTGGATATCTCGAGATTGATACATTTCAAAAGCCTTCTGCGTGTGGGATAGTTTTCTTGAATTTAGTAAAGTAAAGTAACCCATTACTGCTGGTAGGGGTGTCAGGTGTTAGCGATCTCACATTTCAAAGGCTCGGCTATATGAGGGTGGTAGCCATCTCCTCTCCCTCGCCTCTTTTACTTCCCGGACTGAACTGGTACCGATTTAAGGCTGGGTCGACCCGGGAGCCGTTGCGGTTTGAAAAAACATTACCGCCTCAACTGGGGAATGAGCCCAGGACCACTCAGATGAGAAGCCAGCGCGCTAACCACTGCGCTACGCGGCTCCCTTCTTGGATTTATAGAGGAACATTTTCGAAAAATGATACATCGAACTAAAAAAAACTCCTTGTACGGACGATTTATAGGAGTGAGAAATAAATGCCTCTTGTCCATGCAGTCGCTATACACTTCCTATTCTAGAGTTTCTGGCGTGAGCTGGATGTAGCCTGGGGGAGAATTTCCTGCTTAGTGGACTAGGCTCGAGCAGCTTTTTACTCCGCTGCGCTGGGACGTGCCGCGGAGGGTCGTTAACCGAGGTGGAAACTTAGCTTAATAGACTCAAACACTAAGGCAAAGTAGCCCCCCCCCCCCCCGCCTGTTAGACGCCATATATACTGCTCTAAACAAACCACCTAACCATGACCGGTATTATGCCATGTCACACAGTTAGTCGCCTGTTACGACATGCTCTCTGTGAGGCAGTGGTGCTATTCTTGTCCTTGTCACACAAAGACCAAGGCGGATCACACGATAAAGAATTACCTGTTGTGTCGTGGTCGTCGCACAAGCTACTTATAGCTGTGGGACTTGGAAATTGTTAAACAACATTATAAATATAGATGAAGCTATAAACAGCCTGTGTGTGGCAAGACAGTGTCAATTAAATATTCGAAACATCAACCAATCTTCTTCTTCTTCTTCTTCTTCGTTCGTTCTCAATCTCCCACTACGTGGAACCAGTACTGACATGGCAGTGAATTATGGACAATTAGCAAGCAAGCGCTAAGATCATTGGAAGCAACTGAGACGTGGTTTTACAGAAGAATGCTGCGGATCCCATGAACTGCAAAAAGACAAAGAATACAGAACTCGAGAAGGCACAAACAACAAGACAACTTACTGCAAGGATCAGAACAAGACAACTTACTGCAAGGATCAGAACAAGACAACTTACTGCAAGGATCAGAACAAGACAACTTCCTGCAAGGATCAGAACAAGACAACTTACTGCAAGGATCAGAACAAGACAACTTACTGCAAGGATCAGAACAAGACAACTTACTGCAAGGATCAGAACAAGAAAACTTACTGCAAGGATCAGAACAAGACAACTTACTGCAAGGATCAGAACAAGACAACTTACTCTAAGGATCAGAACAAGACAACTTACTGCAAGGATCAGAACAAGACAACTTACTGCAAGGATCAGAACAAGACAACTTACTGCAAGGATCAGAACAAGACAACTTACTGCAAGGATCAGAACAAGACAACTTACTGCAAGGATCAGAGCAAGACAACTTACTGCAAGGATCAGAACAAGACAACTTACTGCAAGGATCAGAACAAGACAACTTACTGCAAGGATCAGAACAAGACAACTTACTGCAAGGATCAGAACAAGACAACTTACTGCAAGGATCAGAACAAGACAACTTACTGCAAGGATCAGAGCAAGACAACTTACTGCAAGGATCAGAACAAGACAACTTACTGCAAGGATCAGAACAAGACAACTTACTGCAAGGATCAGAACAAGACAACTTACTGCAAGGATCAGAGCAAGACAACTTACTGCAAGGATCAGAACAAGACAACTTACTGCAAGGATCAGAACAAGACAACTTACTGCAAGGATCAGAACAAGACAACTTACTGCAAGGATCAGAACAAGACAACTTACTGCAAGGATCAGAACAAGACAACTTACTGCAAGGATCAGAACAAGACAACTTACTGCAAGGATCAGAACAAGACAACTTACTGCAAGGATCAGAACAAGACAACTTACTGCAAGGATCAGAACAAGACAACTTACTCTAAGGATCAGAACAAGACAACTTACTGCAAGGATCAGAACAAGACAACTTACTGCAAGGATCAGAACAAGACAACTTACTGCAAGGATCAGAACAAGACAACTTACTGCAAGGATCAGAACAAGACAACTTACTGCAAGGATCAGAGCAAGACAACTTACTGCAAGGATCAGAACAAGACAACTTACTGCAAGGATCAGAACAAGACAACTTACTGCAAGGATCAGAACAAGACAACTTACTGCAAGGATCAGAACAAGACAACTTACTGCAAGGATCAGAACAAGACAACTTACTGCAAGGATCAGAGCAATACAACTTACTGCAAGGATCAGAACAAGACAACTTACTGCAAGGATCAGAACAAGACAACTTACTGCAAGGATCAGAACAAGACAACTTATTGCAAGGATCAGAGCAAGACAACTTACTGCAAGGATCAGAACAAGACAACTTACTGCAAGGATCAGAACAAGACAACTTACTGCAAGGATCAGAACAAGACAACTTACTGCAAGGATCAGAACAAGACAACTTACTGCAAGGATCAGAACAAGACAACTTACTGCAAGGATCAGAACAAGACAACTTACTGCAAGGATCAGAACAAGACAACTTACTGCAAGGATCAGAACAAGACAACTTACTGCAAGGATCAGAACAAGACAACTTACTGCAAGGATCAGAACAAGACAACTTACTGCAAGGATCAGAACAAGACAACTTACTGCAAGGATTAGAACAAGACAACTTACTGCAAGGATCAGAACAAGACAACTTACTGCAAGGATCAGAACAAGACAATCAGCCTTCTTTGGGCATGTTATGAGAAGAGGCGGATTGGACCACGTCGTGACAACGGGAAAGATAGCAGGAACGATAGACAGAGGAAGGCTGAGAGAGAAGATGTTGGACAGTCTGAGAGAGAGGTAGGCTGAGAGAGAAGATGTTGGACAGTCTGAGAGAGAGGAAGGCTGAGAGAGAAGATGTTGGACAGTCTGAGACAGAGGAAGGCTGAGAGAGAAGATGCTGGACAGTCTGAGAGAGAGGAAGGCTGAGAGAGAAGATGTTGGACAGTCTGAGACAGAGGAAGGCTGAAAGAGAAGATGCTGGACAGTCTGAGAGAGAGGAAGGCTGAGAGAGAAGATGTTGGACAGTCTGAGACAGAGGAAGGCTGAGAGAGAAGGTGTTGGACAGTCTGAGACAGAGGAAGGCTGAGCGAGAGAAGATGTTGGACAGTCTGAGACAGAGGAAGGCTAAGAGAGAAGATGTTGGACAGTCTGAGACAGAGGAAGGCTGAGAGAGAAGATGTTGGACAGTCTGAGACAGAGGAAGGCTGAGAGAGAAGATGTTGGACAGTCTGAGACAGAGGAAGGCTAAGAGAGAAGATGTTGGACAACCTTAGAGAAGGGCATGAGTTACAATCAACCACACAGTTGATAGAAATGGATGGATTTTCATGAATGCCAACCCCAACCAGCAGGGCACCTGATGATGATGACAGTTTACAGCTGTGTGTATGAGGGGGGGGGGGGGATGCATATGAATCTGTGAAGAAAGTCTAGTCTTTCACCACCCACAATGAAAAACGTTGCATTCTGGAATTTGGCGTTACAAAATCCAAGCTGGCAGACCGGTTGGGAACTGAACTCCATGACATGTGTGTGTCCAGGGCATAACTCTAACCGCCGAACCGGGAATCGTGAGCTGCAGTGAGCATTTCTACATCCGTTAAAGTGACAGGTTCCTTTCCAGCTAGATTTATTGCCCACCTGGGGGTTAAGAGGAGTGTGGCCGACTGTCAGGAGTGAAGGTCGTTTCGTGGTATATTTGCGGGAAATCTGATGGGAACATCTGGCTTCCATAATTTATTTCTGGTTTAAAATAATTGTTTTTGGCTTTCGTCCTGAAGAGGATGTTTATGACGTCTTTTAGTAGTTTACAGCGAGGCTTCGATATCTGCGCCTTTCGGTCAAACACATCCGATTTCAGCAAAGAATTTTTAAGACCCGGTTTGCCTTTCATTGTTGATTTCCGTATTTCTTAGTCAGCGTGTGCGGTCGCAGTCTGTTTTCAGGGCCGCTACTCGGAGGAGGAATAGGATCTTGATCAGTTATGGGTTACATGCCCTGATGCAAGCAGCCAGCTTCGAGTCTCTGGCTACTGTCAGGTTTTAGTTGCTGGCTACTGTCATGTTTTAGTCGCTGGGTACTGTCAGGTTTTAGTCCATGGCTACTGTCAGGTTTTAGTCGCTGGCTGCTGTCAGGTTTTAGTCGCTGGCTACTGTCAGGTTTTAGTTGCTGGCTACTGTCAGGTTTTAGTCGCTGGCTTCTGTCAGGTTTTAGTCGCTGACTACTATCAGGTTTTAGTTGCTGGCTACTGTCAGGTTTTAGTCGCTGGCTACTGTCAGATTTTAGTCGCTGGCTACTGTCCTGGTTTGAGTCACTGGACAATGTCAGCTATCCGTCACTGGACAATGTCAGCTATCAGTCACTGGACAATTTCAGCTATTAGTCACTGGACAATGTCAGCTATCAGTCACTGGACAATGTCAGCTATCAGTCACTGGACAATGTCAGCTATCAGTCACTGGACAATGTCAGCTATCAGTCACCGGCTATTGTCAGATATGAGTCACCGGCGATTGTCAGATATGAGTCACCGGCTACTGTCCGATATGAGTCGCTGGCTACTGTCAGATATGCGTCGCTGGCTACTGTCAGGTTTGAGTCGCTGGCTACCATGGTCTCACTCACTCTGATGCATCTTTGGCGCACATAAAAAAAAATAATTTTCGTGCAGGATATAGTTAGGATCAGGTAGACCGTTCTGTCGAAGACCCGGGAGAGCCTGGAGAGTATGGTACTTGGCACGCGGGGCAGAGGCGGATCGGGGAGATGTTGGATGGTAGGGTACTTGGCACGCGGGGCAGAGGCGGACCGCGGAGATGTTGGATGGTAGGGTACTTGGCACGCGGGGCAGAGGCGGACCGCGGAGATGTTGGATGGTAGGGTACTTGGCACGCGGGGCAGAGGCGGACCGCGGAGATGTTGGATGGTATGGTACTTGGCACGCGGGGCAGAGGCGGACCGCGGAGATGTTGGATGGTATGGTACTTGGCACGCGGGGCAGAGGCGGACCGCGGAGATGTTGGATGGTATGGTACTTGGCACGCGGGGCAGAGGCGGACCGCGGAGATGTTGGATGGTATGGTACTTGGCACGCGGGGCAGAGGCGGACCGCGGAGATGTTGGATGGTATGATACTTGGCACGCGGGGCAGAGGCGGACCGCGGAGATGTTGGATGGTAGGGTACTTGGCACGCGGGGCAGAGGCGGACCGCGGAGATGTTGGATGGTAGGGTACTTGGCACGCGGGGCAGAGGCGGACCGCGGAGATGTTGGATGGTATGGTACTTGGCACGCGGGGCAGAGGCGGACCGCGGAGATGTTGGATGGTAGGGTACTTGGCACGCGGGGCAGAGGCGGACCGCGGAGATGTTGGATGGTATGGTACTTGGCACGCGGGGCAGAGGCGGACCGCGGAGATGTTGGATGGTATGGTACTTGGCACGCGGGGCAGAGGCGGACCGCGGAGATGTTGGATGGTATGGTACTTGGCACGCGGGGCAGAGGCGGACCGCGGAGATGTTGGATGGTATGGTACTTGGCACGCGGGGCAGAGGCGGACCGCGGAGATGTTGGATGGTATGGTACTTGGCACGCGGGGCAGAGGCGGACCGCGGAGATGTTGGATGGTAGGGTACTTGGCACGTGGGGCAGAGGCGGACCGCGGAGATGTTGGATGGTAGGGTACTTGGCACGCGGGGCAGAGGCGGACCGCGGAGATGTTGGATGGTAGGGTACTTGGCACGCGGGGCAGAGGCGGACCGCGGAGATGTTGGATGGTAGGGTACTTGGCACGCGGGGCAGAGGCGGACCGCGGAGATGTTGGATGGTAGGGTACTTGGCACGCGGGGCAGAGGCGGACCGCGGAGATGTTGGATGGTAGGGTACTTGGCACGCAGGGCAGAGGCGGACCGCGGAGATGTTGGATGGTAGGGTACTTGGCACGCGGGGCAGAGGCGGACCGCGGAGATGTTGGATGGTAGGGTACTTGGCACGCGGGGCAGAGGCGGACCGCGGAGATGTTGGATGGTAGGGTACTTGGCACGCGGGGCAGAGGCGGACCGCGGAGATGTTGGATGGTATGATACTTGGCACGCGGGGCAGAGGCGGACCGCGGAGATGTTGGATGGTAGGGTACTTGGCACGCGGGGCAGAGGCGGACCGCGGAGATGTTGGATGGTAGGGTACTTGGCACGCGGGGCAGAGGCGGACCGCGGAGATGTTGGATGGTAGGGTACTTGGCACGCGGGGCAGAGGCGGACCGCGGAGATGTTGGATGGTAGGGTACTTGGCACGCGGGGCAGAGGCGGACCGCGGAGATGTTAGATGGTATGGTACTTGGCACGCGGGGCAGAGGCGGACCGCGGAGATGGTGGATGGTAGGGTACTTGGCACGCGGGGCAGAGGCGGACCGCGGAGATGTTAGATGGTATGGTACTTGGCACGCGGGGCAGAGGCGGACCGCGGAGATGGTGGATGGTATGGTACTTGGCACGCGGGGCAGAGGCGGACCGCGGAGATGGTGGATGGTATGGTACTTGGCACGCGGGGCAGAGGCGGACCGCGGAGATGTTAGATGGTATGGTACTTGGCACGCGGGGCAGAGGCGGACCGCGGAGATGGTGGATGGTATGGTACTTGGCACGCGGGGCAGAAGCGGATCGGGGAGATGTTGCAGGGTATGGTACTTGGCACGCGGGGCAGAGGCGGATCGGGGAGATGTTAGATGGTATGGTACTTGGCACGCGGGGCAGATGTGGACTGGGGAGATGTGGGATGGTATGGTACTTGGCACGCGGGGCAGATGTGGACTGGGGAGATGTTGGATGGTAAGGTACTTGGCACGTGGTGAAGAAGCGGATCGGGGAGATGTTGGATGGTATGGTACTTGGCACAACGCGTTCTCGTCCACCTCCACCCGCACGCTGTGAGGAAAGCTACTGCAATTAACCACTTAATGTCCTTTTTAGGCCGCACAAAAGAGTAAACCTACTCATATGGGACATTTCTTCTTCTTATTCTTCTTCGTTCGTTCTCAATCTCCCCCTACCAAACCCCGAAAGGGCCTAAGTAGCAGAATGTAGTCCAGAGAACGGAATGCGTTGTGTCGTAGTTTACAGCTTGGCTGCGATATTTGCACTTTTCGGTCCAACACATCCGACTTCAGCAAACATTTTTTGAGTACCGGGTTAGCATTCCCTCTTCGATCCCTTCTCCTTAGCCAGTCTGCCCTGCTGCATCCTCTTATCCAGGATCACCACGTGGAGGTGTAGAAGGGTCTTGGCAGCTCTGGTTCGCTGGCCCTGACGCTAGCAGTCCGCTATGGGTCGCTGACCACTGCAGCTCATTTGCTGCTCAGCATCTTGATCCCCATTTGGGACATTTGAAACAACACCAATAACAGCTGTAGACATCTCTAGACCGCTCTAGACAGCACTAAACAGATATAGACATCTCTAGACCGCTCTAGACAGCTATAGACATTACTAAACAGATATAGACATCTCGAGACCGCTCAAGACAGCTCTAGACATCACTAAACAGATATAGACATATCTAGACCGCTCTAGACAGCTTGCTAGCAGGAGACTGAGAACAAACGACGAAGAAGAAGAATTGATCAAGCCCTCACCTCCCGTCTTCGCTCGTGCTCCTGAATATAGGATGTGTCACAGCAGACTGGCCAACTAGGTAGGGGATTTGTTTGGTGTTTTTTCGTTTGTTTTGTTTGCAGGAAGCTGCGTGGCCTAGGGATGAAACACGCTCGATTTTCACAATCCCAACGTTTCGGGTTCGATTCCCCCTTGTGCCCAGTTTGGCCGACACTTGGTTTTTTTCTCGGGCGAATGGTCCTCCCCGTACAGAAAGTAATGGCAACCTACTGTACTGCATACTTACCAAGAAACGTATAACAGCCAAATAGGTGGCGGTTAAAAGAAGCCACGTTCTGTAAAAGGACATGCTATTTACTTTTTTGTTGTGTACGCCAAGGCGGTGTACGTTGAAATGTGTTTTTATTTTGCACCTGTTGGCACAGTGCATCCGACTTCGGCGTGAATTTTATGTAAGGGTCTGCTTACTCCTGCATTTTCTAAGGGTTTGCTTCCCCGGGGTAACGGCCGGTGCTGTGATGGGGATCGAACCCAGCACATTCTGGTTGTAAGCCGTGTCACTTAACCACTAGCCCACGCCATCCCCGGGTAGGGATTGACACCCTATTCAGTGAATTTACTCTGGAGCCTCTCATTGCACTACAGTCAGGAAATTCCTAGCCCACATTCTCATGTATGCCACTGGATGCAAGAAGAGCCACTGTAACCTGCTACCACAAAACGTCAGGACTGAACATCCCAGTGCGAGTAGCCTGAAATAATACTGACAACAGACTCTGTGCTACCAAAATTCAATTCGACTTGGGAAACTGACGAGGTCTGCAGACATATAGCAAGCCCCAATCCAAATGACAGTATAAATCAATTCACAAAGAAAGATCAGAGAACCATTTTCTGGCTGAAAACTCAACACATCTCACTAAAGAAACACCTGAACGGAATCCAACCACAACATACTCCTGGGTGTAGCTGTGCACACAACCATACGAAACCGTTGACCATCATCTCTTTGAATGCTTCGCGCTCAGTGATGTTAGGAGACTGCTTCTTTCTCCAACGCCAGCTAAATGCAACACTTTGTATAGCACTAGAAAACAACTGACAAACTCGTGCAAATACCATTACATGACATTAGGTCAAAGGGCGAGAGCCAGGATGATGCTAGATCCGTAACAACAACTATAAGTGCTACTGTTGTCCCTACGAGTGATGAAATGAGAGAAATGATCACGTGACACATTCGAAAATAAGAGAAAGAGAAGAAGAAAAGAAAGGGGAAGAAGGAAATAAAGAAGAAAAAACAACAAGAAAAAAAAGCAGAGAACGGCTGCTTGAACACCTTCATCACCGCCGGCAGTCCATGAACGACATCCGCATATTCACTGCAGATGTTCCGCTAAAACGTTCTACGCACCCACAACCAAGACTTGCTCCACGTTACGAATCGACTCACCCAGGCCAGTTTATATGTACAACTTCTCAAGTGCCCTGTCACCCCACCTCCCACAATCCACCCCCTCCTCCCACAATTCACCCCCTCCTTAATTGCCCCGTTTCCCCGCTACCGGTCTCTCATGAAGCATGTCCGCCATCTTGTCCCCTTATCTTAAATGGGCCGCCTCGCTTTTCTCCCAGAAACTCGACCGTCGCATCAGAATTAAAATCTCCTTTCTATCTTGCTGAACTTCTCCGTTAGTTCTTCTTAGTTCTTAGTCGACCTGTACTTCTACAAGAGCAGATGTTCCTGTCCAGGTCCCAGCCCTTGTATGAGCTGGATAAAGCCGGGAGAAGGGGGTCCTGTTTAGTGGGCTAGGCTCGAGCAGCTTAACACTCCGGTGCATTAGGACACGTGCCGTAGGGGGTGGTTAACCAATGTGCGAGTCCATCTTAATTGACTCAAAACACTCGAGCAAAGTAGACCTGCAGCCTGTTAGGCGCCATCTATGCCGCTCTAAATAAACCACCTTACCATGGCCGGTGTTATGCCATGTCCCACGGTTAGTCGCCTCTTACGACATGCTCTCTGTGTGGCAGCTGTGCCATTCTTGTCCTTGTGACACAAAGACCCCGGCAGTCCACTAGTAGTGCGTGTAAAGTTCTGAGTTGGATCCTCTTTTTCGTCAGTTGATCCAGCTGTAAATGGGCACCTGGCTTACTGTTCCGGAATGAAAGACGCAGAGGAAGGGAACTGGACTCCTAACCTTATTTTTAGAAGCTGGGGCGTCGTACAATGAACACTTCATCGCCGACAGCAGGTCCTGTTATTGGACTGGCTCATCCTCTTCAATGGATAAATGTGAGTGGTACCCAATGATGAAAGAACAAACCCGCTGTAACCTTCAAAGTATGTCGTAAAAGTCGACTAAAGAGGGTTGTGCTTGTGGCTAGACACCTCATCATGTAAACCACTGCTAAACAAAACGCAATTCCAAATGTAGGGGTACAGGCTTCCTGTAAGGGGACAGGCTGTAGCTATGGCCCTATGCTTCACTCGGTGTGAATTACGGATCATCATCAGAAGTACTAATTATAATTTAAGACGCGGCTAAAGAGGGTTGTGAATGGAGCATCATTTTCATGTCTTGTCGGAAGCTTCTAGAACTTAACGTTTCTTTGGTAGCAGGTTTCAGTGGTGTCTTCTGACATCTCAGGCGAACTTGAGAAAATGGATACCCCTGGCTGTAGTGCAATGTGAGAGTGCTTGGTAAGCTCCTCACTTTTGAGGATTACAGGTTCGATCCCCGATCTCGTACAGTCATAAGGCAGACTGTCTCTTGGGAGAGCAAGAGGGTATTGGACAGACTGTCTCCTGGGAGAGCAGGGGGGCATTTAACATTATGTTTCACCCACCCTGACTAACATAGTCTGATCAGTATGTTTCACCTGACTCTGACTAACGTGTCTGATCAGTATGTTTCACCTGACCTTGACTAACATAGTCTGATCAGTATGTTTCACCTGACTCTGACTAACGTGTCTGATCATAATGTTACACCTGACCCTGACTAACATGTCTGATCAGTATGTTTCAGCTGACCTTGACTAACATAGTCTGATCAGTATGTTTCACCTGACTCTGACTAACGTGTCTGATCATTATGTTACACCTGACCCTGACTAACATGTCTGATCAGTATGTTTCACCTGACTTTGACTAACATAGTCTGATCAGTATGTTTTACCTGACTCTGATTAATGTGTCTGATTAGTATGTTACACCTGACCCTGACTAACATGTCTGATCAGTATGTTTAACCTGACCCTGACTAACATAGTCTGATCAGTATGTTTTACCTGACCCTGACTAACATAGTCTGATCAGTATATCTCACCTGAGCCTGACTAACATAGTCTGATCAGTATGTTTCACCTGACCCTGACTAACATAGTCTGATCAGTATGTTTCACCTGACCCTGACTAACATAGTCTGATCAGTATGTTTTACCTGACCTTGACTAACATAGTCTAACTGGACGTTAGTATTCGCCCCGCCTTTGTTTTATCCAAAACCATTACTACTGAAACAGCTATTTTGGTACAGGCTTCCCGCAAGGTGGTTAAAGGGTGTCATGTGGCTGTGGTCTTGAGGTTCGGTGTACAATTCCAACTTTAAAAATTGAAATCACGCCTGGCTCAGTTGTGACAGGCCGAGCATTGTTGATGTTTGCGTTGGTATTACCGATTCTTTCAGTCAACCCAGCTCAAAATGACGAATTCGGGGAGACACATTGTGATGCTGCCGAGGAAGCTACAAAGTTAATTCCTTTGACGTTCGCATTTTTATCAATGAAAAGACATGATCACATGTGGGGGTGCCTTGGAGGGGAAATTAAAGCCATTTTCATATGAAATGAGCAAAACGAACGAAAATAGTTAATGAATGCCCAGTTTATCGCATTCTGGATGCAAACTAAAACCCAACCTCACAAAGCCCGTTCCAAGACCAGGCCTGAAGTAGAAGCTGCGTAGAGCCGATCCATCGATGTGTATTTTTCTTTAGTACCATAGAAAAAACACCATTGCATCCTTGAATTGAATGCACGTTGGCATGCTGAAAAGCCATGTGAAAGAGTGCATAAACGTTTTTCTGACCCAACAAATTTCGCAGGAGGAAGCTAAAAAAATTGATCAAGACCAATTTATAGATCAAATGAATTCTCCCTCAGTTCATTCAAGTTCATGTGCTTTCTGCGCATCGAATATTGGCTGCAATGTTTTCCATCTTTTACTGTAATTGTGTAATGTGACAAGCTTTTTCAAGTCTATCTTCTTGATGTTAACTATCCACTTAAAACGAAGGCTGTCTCTTCCACCCTACACTCTAGTATGGTCTTCAACAAGGAGGTATGTCTTGTTATATGACCAAAATAACATAACTGTCTAACCCTGATTTCGGTCAAAAATTCTCTTTTCATTCCATTTTCAGTACCTCCACATTTGTTGTCTTCTCTTTCCAAGAAATGCCAACCAATCTTCTATATACCCACATTTCGAAGGCTTTAATACTCTTTTCCAACTTTGTTATTCATTGTCCATGTTTCTGCGCCATAAAGTAGTGACGAGTATATATAACACCTGACAATTCTCATTTTCAAATTCTGATTTATCTGTTTAGATGTCAGTATGTGTCGCATGTTGTCAAATACCATCTTGGCCATACCTATTCTCTTTCAGATTTCTTGTTTACAGCTGCCATCTTCCATTATTATATGACCTAGATAGCAGAAACTCTGTACCTGTTCAAGTAGTTGATCTTTTATTTTTATCTGCAAACATGGTTTCTTGTCACTTTTTCCAAATTATCATAGTCTTTGTTTACTTTATGGTTATGTCTAATCCAAACTCTTGACTTATTGTGTATGCTGTTGTCACACATTGCCTAGAAACGAGAAAACCCAAACTATTATTAAGGTAAACATCATCATGTTCTACCTACTTGTGTCCTTGGACACCGTGGGGAGGTGCAGTTTTCTGTCGTGTGTCAGATTTGTTGCCGATGTTGTTGTCATTCCATGTTTCTTCAGTGTCTCACTGACACCATCTATCCATCTTTTTCTTGATCTCCCCCTAGTTCTGCAACCCTGATGTCTGGTGTTGTAGATACGAGCAGTTGGTAACTTTGATTGTATTCTTGTCAGGTGTCCAAACCATTTTATTCTCTGCCTTCCCATGTATTCCATGCACAGTGCTGCTCTCACCGTCTGTCTGATTACTTCGTTTCATACTCTGTCCAGCCTTGTGACCCCGACAGCGTCTCTCAAACACCTCATTTCACATACCATGACTTTTCTTTCTTGTGCCTTGGTGAGTGTCCATGTCTGACACTGGTAGCAGAGAGTTGGTATACAAATACTATTTATCATCTGTCTCTTTGTCTTCATTGGGATGTGTTTGTGTCTTAGTAATAGTCAGAGCTGATATGAAAGCGCATTCGCTTTCTGTGTTCTTGACTTGGGATCAAGATGCCGAGCAGCGCATGAGCTGCAGTGGTCAGCGACCCATAGCTGACTGCTAACGTCAGGGCCAGCGAACCAGAGCTGCCAAGACCCTTCTACACCTCCACGCGGTGATCCTGGACAACAGGCTGCAGCAGGGCAGAATGGCTAAGGAGAAGGGATCGAAGAGGGAATGCTAACCCGGTACTCAAAAAATGCTTGCTGAAGCCGGATGTGTTGGACCGAAAAGTGCAAATATCGCAGCCAAGCTGTAAACTACGACACAACGCATTCCGTTCTCTGGACTACATTCCGCTACTTAAGCCCTTTCATGGTTTGGTAGTCGGAGATTGAGAATGAACGAAAAAGAAGAAGAAGTTCTTGACTCAACCTCTCTGTCCATCCTTCCATGTTGTGTGAACACGCTGCCCAAATATTTGAATTCTCTGACTTGTTTAAGTTCTGAACTTTTACCTGAATATTTAGTGTTTTCTCGATTCTACTTATTTTTATTGGCTCAGTCTTTGCTGTACTAACCTTCATTATATCTATCGCTGACATTGTCAAGGACATTCAGATGTTCGGGGGGTTTTGTTCATCGGAATAAAAGAGACTGATCATCTGCGAAAAGTAACTCTCATGGTAGGGATTTAAACAGATTCTCACACCCCCCCCCCCTCTCCACCCGCCCCAAAACTGTACAAATCCAAACGTATTTTCTGACAGCTTCAGTCCATAAAAGCCAAACGTCCGGAATTTGGCTTTAAAAAAGCCAAGTTGGCAAGCGTTGCGTCGCTTGGCTCAGCTAGTCCCTGGGTTCTGTCAGTACGGACCTCTTTGATCTGACAAGGACACTCGGCCCTTGTGTCACCGCTAGATCGCACTGTACGCCCTCCGCCCCCCAAATAATCCTGAGCTGCAATCTGACACTGTATACAGGTCAGTCGACGTCAACCAGGAAACAGGAAGGGCTGATGTTTCTGGGTCTTCCGTTTAGACTTCCAGATTTATGTTCTGGCTCAAATTTCAGAAATGTGACCACAGGCCGTCAGTCTCCAGTGTGAGCTCTCATTCTCAGCTACAACCCTCCCCCGCCCCTCCTCCCCAGCTCCCATCGTCAGGTCTATCTTCAGATCAGATCCTCAGCCCACATCCTCAGCCCACACCCCCAGCCCCCATCCTCAGCCCACATCCTCAGCCCGCATCCTCAGCCCCTATCCTCAGCCCACATCCTCAGCCCCCATCCTCAACCCGCATCATCAGCCCACATCCTCATCCCCCATTCTCAGCCCACATCCTCAGCCCACACCTTTAGACTGCTATATGCTCATACAACTGTGTACTGAGTACTGGTCCACCCACGAAGACGAACTTCCGCAGAAAGCTGTTTGGAAGCCCTGACAAGAACTCCAACACAGCAACCTTTTACCAGGGAACTGGCCTTCTCGTGTCGACATTCCTTAACACATGCGAACGAGAAGAAGAAGACGAAGAAAAATAATAATAATAATAAGAAGAAGAAGAAAAGCTGCGTTTTATACCTTCTATGTTTTAGACATATATCTCATGTTAGATAGTCAGAAATAATAGCAAACAAGGATCTGGTGCAGATAATAATCGTGCACATGGATCTGGGGAAGATGATAATCGTAAACTCGCATCTGTGACAGATAATAGTACCAAACACGGATCTGTGGCAGATAATAGTACCAAACACGGATGTGGGGCAAATAGTAGTACCAAACACATATCTGTGACAGATAATAGTACCAAACACAGATCTGTGACAGAAAATAGTATCAAATACAGATATGTGACAGATAATAGTACCAAACACAAATCTGTGACAGATAATAGTACCAAACACAGATCTTTGGCAGATAATAGTAACAAACACAGATCTGTGACAGATAATAGTACCAAACACAGATCTGTGACAGATAATATTACTAAATACAGATCTGTGGCAGATAATAGTACCAAATACAGATCTGTGACAGATAATGGTACCAAACACAGATCTGTGACAGATAATAGTACTAAACACAGATCTGTGACATATAATAGTACCAAACACAGATCTGTGACATATAATAGTACCAAACACAGATCTGTGACAGATACTAATACAAAATACGGATGTGGGATGACAATGGAAAGGGAAATTAGGTACCCAAAAAGGCTTGCTGAAGTCGGATGTGTCGAGCCGAATGGTGCAAAATTTGCAGCCTCGCTGTAAACTACGATACAACATTATGCCGTCATTTTTAGGAAGAAAGTGACGAAGTTGTTGTTGTTGTTGTTGTTGTTGTTGTTGTTGTTGTTGTTGTTGTTGATGATTCGAATGCCCATAATGAGTAAGTTACTCTTTTGTGCGCCCTGAAAATGACATTGGGTGGCGGGTTGCAGTAACTTTCCTCACATCGTGAGCGTGCTGAGGAAGGTGGACCGGGGTTTTCCAGGCGGTTGGGCTATGCTTGGCTTCATCTGCGTGTCGCTCACTACTACGGGGATCACGGCGATCCTCACCTCGTTAGCCAGACTGCCATAAAAACAGCCCGTTTCTATGGAGGGCTACTAGGAAGCTGAGGTGAGGGTCTTGGCCAGTATGTTTTGCCTGAGCAGACGTTAATCTTTCTCCCTCGAAGAAGAAGACGAAGAAGAAGAAGAAGAAGACGTTACAACCAATACAACAGGAGATAGGGAAGAAAAAGGGTAGACAGAAGCCCCCCAATCGTACCAGACATGTGCTGAATTGGAGCCCACTGGGAAAGTGGCGAATTAGAAGACCAGAGAATACGTGACGAAGGCCAGTAGAAGAGGAGGCCAATTCAGAAGGACAAAACCCCAGAAAAAGATCTAGAATATGAACAGATAGTGAGCGTCTTTTTGGGCCTTATGTGCCACGGGGATCTCTGTGTTTCCAGGGTTATCTGATGTCTCTTCATTTCTTACGATCGCGATTGTTTTGTTTTTGAAGTGTCGATTACTTCCACAATGATTGTGCAGATTGCGCAGTACAGACGCTGAGTGGCCCAGAGTCGCTCAGAGAGTCATGGGACGGAGCGTATTAAAATCATAGTCACTCAGAGAGTCATGGGGCGGAGCGTATTAAAATCAGAGTCGCCCAGAGAGTCATGGGACGGAGCGTATTAAAAATATCGATACGGGATAAGATCAGGAACGAAGAAATTCGACATCAAACTTTCTTTCGTGGCGATGTGGAAGCAGTGATGTCATGCTATCATCATTTTGGCTGGACATGTGGGACGCGTGCATGACAACATGTAGGCACGTAGAACAACGTTTTGGTGGCCCTATGCCTGCACACGTCCAGGGGTCGCCCCCCTATGTGGGCTTCATGTATTGCAGCACATCGGCCGGACTGTCCCAGAGGATAGCGTGGATGTGTTGGTGATGTGCATTCCTCTAGTCTTCAACGCGTCTTCCCAGACCTGCAAGTTGATCTGGAGATGTGCCTCGGATTTCATGATCTGGTCCACGTCACCTGCAAATATTATCGCCGATATATAACTTGGTCTCATCTTCCAGTAATAATAATAATAACAATAACACGATTATGCGATTACAGCCCGTCGCGTCGAGCGTCTGTGACTCCGACTAATGGCCGAGGTCCAGGGAGCAAATAGTTCTGATAAAGTACGGGCGATCTGTCGCAGCCAGGTGTTGCGTGGGTGACTCGGGTGGAGCCTCAATGTGGGCGGACTTTTCTCACTCTTCATTTCCACAATCAGAGGCAGGATCTGGCGGGTCAGGACATCCTGGCGCACGCGGGCCACATGACCGAAGGTATAGAGGCGGCGACGGTCCGTCAAAGCTGCTATACTCTCGAGATACGTCTTAGACGACCTGAATGTTGGTAACCAGGTCGCGTCAGTGGATTCTAAGGAAGCACCTCAGACTCCGCATACGAAATGCTTAAGGACTCTTCTAATATCTTTGCAAAACTGTCCATGTTTCGAATCCACAGAGAAGGATTAGAATGACGCAAGATTTGTAAAGTCCCAACTTGGTTTCTAGGGAGAGTCTCTGTTAGTACCAGCCTCTGGGCATGGAGCTCACAGATGACTGTAAGATACCGATCCCACCGGCAATGCCAGGACTGCTACCTGCGGCGGAGACCCGGCTGCTGTCCAGGTAGAGGAGCTCCTCGGCAGGGTCGATACAGTTGTCGATTTCGATAATCGTTTTCTTCGATCAGCTGATGCTGCGCTTCTAGTCCGGTGAGGTTCACGATCAACTGATGCTAGGCTGCTAGTCCGGTGAGGTTCACGATCAACTGATGCTAGGCTTCTAGTCCGGTGAGGTTCACGATCAACTGATGCTAGGCTTCTAGTCCGGTGAGGTTCACGATCAACTGATGCTGTGCGCCTAGTCCGGTGAGGTTCATGATCAACTGATGCTAGGCTTCTAGTCCGGTGAGGTTCACGATCAACTGATGCTAGGCTTCTAGTCCGGTGAGGTTCACGATCAACTGATGCTGTGCGCCTAGTCCGGTGAGGTTCACGATCAACTGATGCTAGGCTTCTAGTCCGGTGAGGTTCACGAATAACTGATGCTAGGCTTCTAGTCCGGTGAGGTTCACGATCAACTGATGCTAGGCTTCTAGAGCGGTGAGGTTCACAATCAACTGATGCTGTGCTTCTAGAGCGGAGAGTTCACGAAGGAGGCTGCGTGTCAGGTCTTCGTCGGTCCCCCACAACTTTTCCAGCATGGTCGCTTCCCCAGGCCAGACTGTCTCTCTTTGCTCTGTATAGGTCGGCCAATCCTGCAAGGTATGTTCTGGTTTTTGTTTGGGTGCTCCCCAACCGTGCGTGGCGGTGCCTCTGAGACCCATTCTGTGGAGGTTGGCTTTGAGTCTACAATGTCCCGTTCTGGGTCTGAAGATCTTTGTCTGTCCATCTCTGTCACGTCTGTCTATGCTGTCATTTTCTAGCTTGTATTCTTTGTGCTGGTCTCTCCATTCTGTCCTCGTGGATCGTTTGATGAGTGTCTTTGCTTCTTTACAGCTATGTGGATGGGTAGTCTGCGTGCTATCACTTCCAGCTTCTGCGAACTTATCTGCCTTCTCGTTTCCAAGGGCCTCACAGTAGACTGGAATCCACTGTAGGAGTAAATCTGGTTTTTTTGGGACAGTAACCCAAAATTGAATTCATTTTCATGTGAGAATTTGTCTTGCTTGTGGTTTGAGATGGATTGGAGTGCGCTCATGGAGATTGTTGTAATGACCGATTTTCTTATAGTTGTGATTTGACGACCGTCAGCAAAACTTAAAAGTTGGTTTTTGCCCAGGAAACAGAGAGACTCATTTGTCATTCGACTCGTTAGTTGTTTATTGCAATGATTGACACGTGTCATTTTATGTTCACAGCTCCACCCTGTCGGACTGTGTGACACAGACGACTACGATGACCTGTATGATTATGGCTGGGTAGGCGTGGTCAAATTGGAGCGGCCAGAATATTTCGAGACCTGCCTGTCAGTCTTCGACAAGGTGAGTGCTGTACAAGAGAGAATAGAGAACGGGAGAAATAATCTCGTTAAATAGGTCATTATTGTTGTTATTGTTGCTAGGGATCCGGCAGCATTCGGGCTTTCGCCCTTCCACCCAATGACACGTAAAGGTAAATGAATGTGTTTATTAGTTAACCAATTCTTTACATTAACTATCATCTAAATCATGGTCCTCTCCTCCTCCTCCTCCTCCTCCTCCTCCTTCTTCTTCTTCTTCTTCTTCTTCTTCTTCTTCTTTTTCTTCTTTTTCTTCTTCTTCTTTATTCAATAAATCCTTTAAAATATTTCGGCTTCCAAGAAATACGCGCAGGTGAAGTTGTCTATAGTCGTGAATCCAAGTTCTGTCCACATCTCACCAGCTTCCTTTATGTTCGTCTGAAGCTCTATTCTCCATATCTTTTTTGGTCTGCCTCAACTTCTCTTGCCTTGGGGTTCCAGAATAGAGACTAATTGTAATGCTATCAGGTAGTATCCTTAAAACGTGTCCTATCCAAAGCCAGCTTCTTCTCCCAACGCCATGTTTTAAGGAAAATATACTCTCCGCATAAGTTGTTCTTTGCGAATGTCTACAATGAGTTGTGCGCCCTGGAAAGGACATTAAGTGAATGTGTGGCAGTCCAGGTTTCACTGGGTAGCTATCTGGAATGTTATCACGAGCATCCACATCTTTTTTCTAGAAATTCATTTCTAGTTCTACGTACTTTTGATGTGTGCCCAGTGACCTTACACAGTTTATTCCTCAGATCCCTACACTTATTTCGCTCCTCATAACCTCGATTGTCCGTCTCAGGGCTGTTTGTGAGTTAGTTAGTTTTCTTTCCACTGTGCGGAGCTTAAATCGTCTGCTCTTTGCCAAGTGCATCGTGTCGGTCAATGTGTCGCTTCACTCTAATGTCATCTATCTACCTGCCTCGCGGTCGTCCCCTTGCCATATAGCCAGATCTACCAGCGTTCTAAGCCATCAGTGGACGTTCATGAGGGTGCATTCTCATGAGATGACCAAACCAACTGATTTTCTGCCTGGAAATGTATTCCACACAAGCCGTAGTGCCGACCATATTTCGAATGTCGTCGTTCCGCCATCCTGTCTCTCCAGGTAACACCGATGACCTTCCTCAAACACTTCATTTCAAGAGTCGAAATTCTGCTCCCACGCGTTCCATGAGGGTTTCCATTAATCTGGTTGCGGGCTGTCATGTTGCCCTCTCGTGGAACCGGCAGACCTGGAAAACATGTTCCACTGTCTGTTTGTTCTCCCGACATGGACACATGTCTGTGTGTCAAAGTTATTTGTTCTCCCGACATGGACACATGTCTGTGTGTCAAAGTTGTTTGTTCTCCCGACATGGACACATGTCTGTGTGTCAAAGTTGTTTGTTCTCCCGACATGGACACATGTCTGTGTGTCAAAGTTGTAATTTGTTAAACAGATGCTTGTTCAGTATGGTGGGACACGTTCGAAGTCTGAATGTCACTTGATCTCGTCTTGGTAACTAGTAGTTTATCCATGCATATGCGACCCAGTGTCTGTAGACCATGGATGTTGGTCCCTCCGGCGACCCAGTCTCTGTAGAACATGGATGTTGGTCCCTCCAGTGACTTAGTCTCTGTAGACCATGGACGTTGGTCCCTCCAGCGACTCAGTCTCTGTAGACCATGGACGTTGGTCCCTCCGGCAACTCAGTCTCTGTAGACCATGGACGTTGGTCCCTCCGGCGACCCAGTCTCTGTAGACCATGGACGTTGGTCCCTCCGGCGACTCAGTCTCTGTAGACCATGGACGTTGGTCCCTCCGGCGACCCAGTCTCTGTAGACCATGGACGTTGGTCCCTCCGGCGACTCAGTCTCTGTAGACCATGGACGTTGGTCCCTCCGGCGACTCAGTCTCTGTAGACCATGGACGTTGGTCCCTCCGGCGACCCAGTCTCTGTAGACCATGGGCGTTGGTCCCTCCGGCGACTCAGTCTCTGTAGACCATGGACGTTGGTCCCTCCGGCGACTCAGTCTCTGTAGACCATGGACGTTGGTCCCTCCGGCGACCCAGTCCCCGCAATCCTGGACGCTAAATATGGAGACCCTGGGCTACTCAAACTGCAAGATCCCCTTCTTCGGTTATACCTCTTATGTTACACCTCTTCTGTTAAACCTCTTCGGTTAAACCTCTTTTGGTATACCTCTTCTGTTATACATTCTATCTTTAGCTATACCTCTTGGTGTCTTCTGTTATACCTTTTATGTCGTCTGTTATACCTCTTCTGTTATACCTCTTCTGTTATACCTCTTCTGTATACAATCTATCTTCAGATGTACCTCTTCGCGTCGTCTGTTATACCTCTTTCATTATGCATCATAACATCTGCAATAATGAATGTCCCATATGTAATTATGAAATGTCCCACCTTCAATTATGAAATGTCCCACCTTCAATTATGAAATGTCCCACCTTCAATTATGAAATGTCCCACCTTCAATTATGAAATGTCCCACCTTCAATTATGAATGTCCCACCTTCAATTATGAATGTCCCACCTCCAATTATGAAATGTCCCACCTCCAATTATGAATGTCCCACCTTCAATTATGAATGTCCCACCTGCAATTATGAATGTCCCACCTTTAATTATGAATGTCCCACCTCCAATTATGAAATGTCCCACCTTCAATTATGAATGTCCCACCTTCAGTTATGAATGTCCCACCTCCAATTATGAAATGTCCCACCTTCAGTTATGAATGTCCCACCTCCAATTATGAAATGTCCCACCTTCAGTTATGAATGTCCCACCTCCAATTATGAAATGTCCCACCTTCAGTTATGAATGTCCCACCTCCAATTATGAATGTCCCACCTTCAGTTATGAATGTCCCACCTCCAATTATGAAATGTCCCACCTTCAGTTATGAATGTCCCACCTCCAATTATGAAATGTCCCACCTTCAGTTATGAATGTCCCACCTCCAATTATGAATGTCCCACCTTCAGTTATGAATGTCCCACCTCCAATTATGAATGTCCCACCTGCAATTATGAATGTCCCACCTTTAATTATGAATGTCCCACCTCCAATTATGAAATGTCCCACCTTCAGTTATGAATGTCCCACCTCCAATTATGAAATGTCCCACCTTCAGTTATGAATGTCCCACCTCCAATTATGAAATGTCCCACCTTCAGTTATGAATGTCCCACCTCCAATTATGAATGTCCCACCTTCAGTTATGAATGTCCCACCTCCAATTATGAATGTCCCACCTGCAATTATGAATGTCCCACCTTTAATTATGAATGTCCCACCTCCAATTATGAAATGTCCCACCTTCAGTTATGAATGTCCCACCTCCAATTATGAAATGTCCCACCTTCAGTTATGAATGTCCCACCTCCAATTATGAAATGTCCCACCTTCAGTTATGAATGTCCCACCTCCAATTATGAATGTCCCACCTTCAGTTATGAATGTCCCACCTCCAATTATGAATGTCCCACCTGCAATTATGAATGTCCCACCTTTAATTATGAATGTCCCACCTCCAATTATGAAATGTCCCACCTTCAGTTATGAATGTCCCACCTCCAATTATGAAATGTCCCACCTTCAGTTATGAATGTCCCACCTCCAATTATGAAATGTCCCACCTTCAGTTATGAATGTCCCACCTCCAATTATGAAATGTCCCACCTTCAATTATGAATGTCCCACCTTCAGTTATGAATGTCCCACCTTCAGTTATGAATGTCCCACCTCCAATTATGAAATGTCCCACCTCCAATTATACATGTTCCACGTATCAAAAATATTTCTTCCAAACTCTTTGTCCCTTCGCTCCCCGTGAAGCATAAAGTCCCAACTATATTAGGCAACTGGGCAAAAGCACTTTCAGTGATAGTTTCTGTAGCAATTTGCTATGCATTATGAAGTTGCTAGCTCCATCCACAACTGGCTTTAGACACCTCCTACGCGGATGTTTGACCATCTCTGTTTCGCATTGACTGGGATTAGCGTGCTTGGCCGAACATGGCTTCCTGTCTTTCTCCATTGTCCACCACATCCGCGCTGCCTTTGTCTCCCTGTCCTTGTTCCTCGGCATCTCATGCAATCTCCACCCCCACACGCAAACACTGGGAATTGTCCGAGCAAGAGTTGGCGGCATTCCTCCCCCGCGGTGTGTGTCGTCTTCTGTCTAACAATATTCTTCGCATACCTTTTCGTCCTGGTTAGCAAACGTTGTTCAATCTTTGTTATCGATCACTTCACAGTCGACCCATCCGGAAACGGGAACTCTGGCCTGCTGTTATGGAAGGCACACGGCAGGCAAATGGTCGCATGATAATAGAAGAAACAAAAGTTAAGAAGTCGAAAATTTCATTCCTTTCATCCATACTTCCGCCATGAAACTTCCGCGTTCTGTATTACAGAAGAATATCCGCGGAAAAAACTGAATTTTTCAACCACAGAGAGAGTCCTTTTGGCTATACCAGTAAGTCTTCAACCTGGGCGCTAGCCGCCATTAGTGGACGATTTTTATTCCATATGGGTAGTAGCAGAATTATTATTATTATTATTATTATTAAGACAATGCAGAGACTGCACAACATGAGGAAACTGTGGCAAACCAGCAAGAGTACACATTTTGAGAACCTGTATTTTTCCTTGCGGTAGCATACGGCTGCGAAACATGGACAATTACTCAAACCTCACGTAAACGTATCGAGTCCTTCGAGTGGAAAAGCTCTCAGAATACCATGGACGGAAAACAAAGAAGAATGCAAACTTTCGACAAGAGTTGGTAATAGTGGAGAACTTGTTCAGAAATTTCATCATGAACAGAAAATTGAAATAATTTGACCACATCAAAAGACACAACGGGTTTGAGAGTAAGGTAATGGAAAGTATGGTGACGGGCAAGTGAGGCAGAGGAAGACCAAGAAGACGATGGCACCAAGATGTCAAGGAATGCTTGGGCATAATTCTGGAGCGACGTTCTGCGAATGGAATGTCGGATGATGATGAGCAATTTCAGAGCGGAGGCAGAGGCACTGAGGGCTGCAGGAGAAGAAATGCTGACATGCAAAAGAAATGAAAGCCAGATACTCCTGTTTACAGATGCCCTGGCCGTAGCCACAGCACTAAAAAGCTAGAAAAATACTTAACTGAATGATTTAAGAGCAGTACTCTGTCAACTATGCAAGCAGTCCGCACCAATAAGAGTAGTGGTACAGTGGGTTCCATCCCACTGTAACATCTAAGGCAACGAGGAGGCAGATAGACTGGCAAAAGAAGGTGCAAGACTACCACAACCAGACCCTACGAAGAGTCAAAAAGGCTTATTAGAGCTAGATACATGACCAAATGGGAAACAGAACATACTGGCTACACAAAAAACGATGCCTATTACCAGTTGAACAGAAGAGAGCAGGTAGTGGTCTTCAGACTTCGCACTGGCCACAATAGACTGAGGTACCACCTATTCAACAAATTGAAGATAGGTGGCACTGACGAATGCCCGTGTGGTACCGGGAAAATGACCGCTGAACTTTTGCTGCAAAACTGCCCGACATACGAGGATCAGAGAGAGCAGATGTGGCCATCACCAGTGGCAACACTAGACAAGCTCTATGGCAGTGTCGACAACCTCAGAATGACCGGTGCTTTTTTTCGAAAAAATACAGGTTGACGTCTGACAGCGTACGAAGACGAAGAAGAAGAAGAAGAAGAAGAAGATGAAGAAGGATGATGTATTAAAAAACATCCAAAATGCACGGACTCAAAGAACGATCGTGGGCGGTAAGAAAAAGAAAAATTTGCTCTCACAAAAGTTATGAAAGTGAGAGCCAAGTATTAAAAAGATTGACGAGACCTGGGCATCACCTTGTTGTGTTTACGATCTTGATGTGGTGGTAAAAAATCTGAGATTAATCCTAGTAAAGGTTGGGTTATTTTCTTGTTTACATTGTTTAATTTAAAACGGGATCAAGATGCTGAGCAGCGCATGACCTGCAGTGGTCAGCGACCCATAGCTGACTGCTAGCGTCAGGTTCTACGAAGCAGAGCTGCCAAGACCCTTCTACACATCCACGCGGTGATCCCGGATAACATGCTGCAGCAGGGCAGACTGGCTAAGGAGAAGGGATCGAAGAGGGAATGCTAACCCGGTACTAAAAAAATGCTTACTGAAGTCGGATGTGTTGGACCGAAAGGTGCAAATATCGCAGCCAAGCTGTAAACTACGACACAACGCATTCCGTTTTCTGGACTACATTCTGCTACTTACGCCCTTTCAGTGTTCGGTACCGGGAGATTTAGAACGAAGAAGAAGAAGAAGAAGAAGAAGAAGTATTTTTCAAAACGACTATGTTTAGGGTACTTGCGTCTTAATTCACCCCTAACAAAAAAATATATATTTTTCGCACCGGTAGTGACAAGACAAAATAGTCAACATTTCAATTGCTGGGAGTGTCAAATATTCTGCGAGAATGGACGAGACTTTCTGGAATCTTCTAACGTCGTTCCATGATAAGGATAGCATCAACCCGTTCCTACACCAACATGGCGATATCAATGGTGTCAGATGACGCAATAACAACCATGTTATCTGACCATAACTCTAATCCTTACCCTGGCCCATTCCCTTCATAAAACTTAATATAATCATCTTTTCTACACTTCTATCTTTATCTAAGTTTACTTATTTATATACAACATTATTATACCTTACCCCCCCCCCCTCCCTTTCTTCCCCACTCCCCCCGCTACCCCCCTTCCCTCCCCACCCCCTTCCTTAACCCGAAATGAAATGTCTCATTACAGTCATCAGCTGTCACATACGTTGGGTGTGACACCCAGGGATCTCTTTTTGGAGAAAATTAAGACGCAATTACCGTATTTTGTATTAAAGTATATCTGTCCGAACATTTCTATTTGGAATAAAAATAATAATAATAGGTTCTCATCGCAAGCGAGGATGTCGGAAACATCAGAAGTGCTAAGAGATAAGTGCAATTCAGATCCTGATCCGCCAAAAGACTACAAGAAAAACGGTCATTCAAACAGACTTCAGGAGCGTACTTCAAGCCATCTCAAGCTCCAAACATTCTAACAGACTCCAGGAGTGTACTCCAAGCCATCTCAAGCCCGAAACATTTTAACAGACTTCAGGAGCGTACTCCAAGCCATCTCAAGCCCCAAAACATTCAAACAGACTCCAGGAGCGTACTCCAAGCCATCTCAAGCCCCAAAACATTCTAACAGACTACAGGAGCGTACTCCAAGCCATCTCAAGCCCCAAAAACTCTAACAGACTCCAGGAGCGAACTCCAAGCCATCTCAAGCCCCAAACATTCCAACAGACTACAGGAGCGTCCTCCAAGCCATCTCAAGCCCCAAACATTCAAACTGACTCCAGGAGCGTACTCCAAGCCATCTCAAGCCCCAAAACATTCAAACAGACTCCAGGAGCGTACTACAAGCCATCTAAAGCCCCAAACAGACTACAGGAGCGTACTCCAAGCCATCTCAAGCCCCACACATTCAGACTCCAGGAGCGTTCTCCAAGCCATCTCAAGCCCCAAACAGACTACAGGAGCGTACTCCAAGCCATCTCAAGCCCCACACATTCAAACAGACTCCAGGAGCGTTCTCCAAGCCATCTCAAGCCCGAAACATTCAAACAGACGCCAGGAGCGTACTCCAAGCTATTTCAAGCCCCAAACATTCAAAAAGACTCCAGGAGCGTACTCCAAGACATCTCAAGCCCCGAACATTCAAACAGACTACAGGAACGTACTCCAAGCCATCTCAAGCCTCAAACATTCTAACAGACTCCAGGATCGTACTCTAAGCCATCTCAAGCCCCAAAAATTCTAACAGACTCACGGAGCGTACTCCAAGTCATCTCAAGCCCCAAAACATTCAAACGGACTCCTGGAGCGTACTCCAAGCCATCTCAAGCCCCAAATATTCAAACAGACTACAGGAGCGTACTCCAAGCCCTTTCAAGCCCCAAACATTCAAACAGACTTTAGGAGCGTACTCCAAGCCATCTCAAGCCCCAAACATTCAAACAGACTCCAGGAGCGTCCTCCAAGCCATCTCAAGCCCGAAACATTCAAACAGACTACAGGAGCGTACTCCAAGCCATCTCAAGCCCCAAACATTCAAACAGACTCCAGGAGCGTACTCCAAGCCATCTCAAGCCCCAAACATTCTAACAGACTACAGGAGCGTACTCCTAGCCATCTCAAGCCCCAAACATTCTAACAGACTACAGGAGCGTACTCCTAGCCATCTCAAGCCCCAAAACAGACTACAGCAGCGTACTCCAAGCCATCTCAAGCCCTAAACATTCAAACAGACTACAGGAGTGTTCTCCAAGCCATCTCAAGCCCCAAACATTCAAACAGACTCCAGGAGCGTACTCCAAGCCACCTCAAGCCCCAAACATTCTAACAGACTACAGGAGCGTACTCCAAGCCATCTCAAGCCCCAAACTTTCTAACAGACTCCAGGAGCGTACTCCAAGCCATGTCAAGCCCCAAACATTCGAACAGACTCCAGGAGCGTACCCCAAGTCATCTCAAGCCCCAAACAAGATAGACTCTCATATAAAATGAAATATAACATCGGGTTGCTGTCCCAAAAAGACAGATCTAATCCTTCAGTGGATTCCGGCCCACTGTGTGATCCCTAGAAACGAAAAGAAAGATGTGCTCGCAAAAGCCGGAAGTAGCAAAAAGCAGACACCCCATCCACAGAGCTATAAAGAAGCAAAGACACTCATCAAACGATCCATGAGGACAGAATGGATAGACCAATACAAAGAATGCAAACCAGAAAATTTTAGCATCGACAAACTTGATAGAGATGGGCAGACAAAGATCTTCAGACTCAGAACGGGACATTGCAGACTCAAAACCCACCTCTACAAAGTGGGTCTTAGAGACACCATCACATGTGGTTGTGGAGCACTCATGTAGACACCAGAATATGTGGTTGTGGAGCACTCAAGTAGACATCAGAATATGTGGTTGTGGAGCACTCAAGTAGACATCAGAATATGTGGTTGTGGAGCACTCAAGGAGACACCAGAATATGTGGTTGTGGAGCACTCAAGCAGACACCAGAATATGTGGTTGTGGAGCAATCAAGCAGACACCAGAATATGTGATTGTGGAGCACTCAAGCAGACACCAGAATATGTGGTTGTGGAGCACTCAAGCAGACACCAGAATATGTGATTGTGGAGCACTCAAGCAGACACCAGAATATGTGGTTGTGGAGCACTCAAGCGGACACCAGAATATGTCCCGAAGGACTGCCCCACTTATACAGACCAAAGTGAGGGAGTAGGACCAGGGGGAGCGGCCATGATCGAAGACCTGAAACGTACAGTCCTCTTCATGAACCTCGCCAGGATAGACGCACAGCATCAGTTGATCGAAGAAGAAGGAGAAGAAAAAGAAGAAGAAGACTGAGCTGCGAGATGTGTTCTTATATTACTGTAAAGTCTTGCTGAGGTCGGATGTGTTGGACCGAAAGGTGAAAATATCGCAGTTAAGCTGTAAACTACGACACAACGCATTCCGTTCTCTGGACTACATTCTGCTACTTAAGCCCTTTCAGGATTTGGTAGCGGGAGATTGAGAACGAACGCAGAAGAAGAAGAAGAACTGTAAAGTCAATCCTGGAACGGCAGACTCTGCTAATCTTGGGACACACGTGAGGAGTCGCCTGTGGTGTCGTCGTGTGTTCGAATTTATCGGGCGGCTCGCCTCTGATCCTCGACAATGACGTTCCGCACATCCATCTGAGCACCTTGTGTGAGGCAAGCGCTCCAAGTAGAGCGGTTCTGGGCAATCTTCTCACAGGAGTTGACATCAATGTTGAAGCTTTTCAGAGACATATTGAAGAATCTCTGTAGAGTTATTATTCCCCGCCCCGTCCCCCACTCAGAGTCTGCCTGCTCTAAGCTCCCCTTACAAAAAGCTGTTTTGGTAGGCTGTCATCGGACATGCGGACAACATGTTCCATCCATCTTATCTGGACATCTTACAGACGCGAATGTATACTCAACATATTTAACTTGCTAAGAATTTCAGAGTTAGGTACATTGTCGGCTCCGCCCCCCCTCCACCCCCCACCCGATCCTCACGAGATAGTTCATTTGGAAACCATTTAGCTGTCTGTCATGTCTGCTATACACTGTCCGTGTTTCGCGGCCATGCAATAAAGTGTTAGCATCACAGCATGATCCTCTTTTACCTTGATGGCAATATTCTCTGTCGGTTCCAACCGTTTCCTTGTAGCTTCCCAATTACAGAGCTCCCTTTATCAAACCTGTTTTTGGCCTCATAGTCTATATAAACTTCTATGGTGAGGATGTTGTCCAGGTAGGTGAACCTATCGACTGCCTAGGTAGGTGAACCTATCGACTGCCCCGGTTTAGGTGAACCTATCAACTGCCTTAGGTAGCTAAAGCTATTGACTGCCCCAGTCGATGGATTATTGCACCTGTCAGAACATTCTACATTATAGCACACCTGTCAGAACATTCTATATTATAGTTCACTTGTCAGAACATTCTATATTATAGTTCACTTGTTAGAACATTCTATATTATAGTTCACTTGTCAAAACACTCTAGATTATAGTTCACTTGTCAGAACACTCGATATTATAGTTCACTTGTCAAAACACTCTATATTATAGTTCCCTTGTCAGAACACTCTATATTATAGTTCATCTGTCAGAACACTCTATATTATAGTTCACTTGTCAGAACACTCTATATTATAGTTCACCTGTCAGAACAATCTATATTATAGTTCACCTGTCAGAACATTCTATATTATAGTATACCTGGAGACGGCGTGGTCTAGTGGTTAAGTTAAACGGCTCACAACCCGAAGGTGCTGGGTTCGATCCCTATCACAGCACCCGCCGTTACCCCGGGGAAGCAAAACCTAGAAAATGCATGAGGAAGGACACCCTTACATAAAATGCGTGCTAAAGTCGGATGCACTGGGCCTACAGGGACAAAATAAAAACCACAGTGCAACGCACACCGCCTTGGGGATTAGAGAAAATAAGGTGAACGCCAAAAAAAAATAAAAAATTGCACACCTGTCAGAACATTCTATTTTATAGTACACCTGTCAGAACATTGTATTTTATAGTGCACCTGTCAGAACATTCTATTTTATAGTACACCTGTCAGAACATTGTATTTTATAGTGCACCTGTCAGAACATTCTATTTTATAGTACACCTGCCAGAACATTATATTTTATAGTGCACCTGTCAGAACATTCTATTTTATAGTGCACCTGTCAGAACATTGTATTTGAGCGTCTGGTTAGGGGGAAGAGTGCTCGCTTTTGGTGTCATATGTACAAGGTTTGTTACCGGATTGGACCAGTTTACTCTGCTTTAAATAGGCACCTGACGTACTGTTATGAGAGAAAAGACAGCGAGGCAGGGAATTAGTCACTTCATAAACAAGCCGTGATCTTGTTACTCTGTCATCTTGTTCATTCTTTGTTCCATTCTGCTTGTTGTATAATTTCTTAGCTGTTTTTGGTCGTTCTTTGTTCCTGACGAAGACCTTTCGGTCGAAACGTTGATGTCCATTTCTGCAAACACGCAGAGATAGTGTAGTCTGGTTCAGAAATTAGTGATCACGGTGGGAAGGCAAACCCGGTCCCAGCAATGGCGTGCTGAAACCGGATGTGTCGTGTCGAAAACCGCAGAAGTGAAGGCCATGCTCTAAACTACGATACTTTACAAAGGCATTACGAAAAAGAAGAAGAAGAAATAGAAGAAGAAGAAAAAGACGTAGAAGAAGAAAAGGCAGATGAAGAAGAAGAAGAGGAAGAAGAAGCGAAATAAGAGGAACAAGGAAAGGAATAAAAAGAGGAAGAAGAGAAGGAAGACGAAGAGGAAGAAGATGAACACGTAGAAGAAGAGGAAGAAGTAGAAGAAGACGAAGAGGAAGAAGAAGAAGAGAAACACTTCATCCCTGACAGGATAACGTACTAAAGGACAACATTTGCACAAAGTTTCGTTCCCTCCACCACACCCTCCGACGCGAATCGCCTTGCGGGTCTTGAACTCGGGTACTCCACATTAAACGAGAAATACTCCGCTCTAGCGATCCCGAAAGCACAGTTTCTTGAGTGTAAAAATTGAAATAAATTGCTAGTTCCATTCACACTGTGCTCCCTAGGGCGTCTCTTTGAAGGGAAGTCTTTTAGGAGAGATTCACCTTTCATTTGGGGATGTGGTTCTGTGTTAGATTGACGTAGCAGTACAGTGACTTACCCGCTGGATCTCCTCGCCCGGCAGCCCAACTCTCATTTAATTAGGGGTATTTTTCCATGGTTATTCAAGACGATATATATAAAGCAGTTTATTAACGCGTCCGTTGTGCCAAATTTGGTTCCCCCAATGAATGAACTCAAAGGCTGCCATCGAGGGGTCTGAAATATCATCTATACAACTAGAAATACACACAATTTCTTTCACAACGTCTGAAACCTTTTGTTGAAGGATGCGGGCGAGAAAAATTACGCACAATAACTATTTACTGTCCAGGATATTTTATTCAACTAGATATATAAATTAAGACAGCTTTCGATCTGTGACCTGCTTTTTGTCCAATGCCCTTTTCCCCATCTCTTCTATCTCTGTCGTTACTATTCGATCCCTGGGGATTTAAAGATATTTGTGTATGTGATTGCAATTATGTGCGCAGACAGGCGTGATTGAAGCCCGATCATTGTTCATGGAGATCACCATTTTTAGGATGTTTGCTGCCTTAAGAATTGTCCGGACAGCGGCTAATAGCTTGCTTTTTTCAACGGGTAAGGTTCTTGCTACGGGCGTGCGTGTACACGGGGCTTCTGAGTTTATCGCCGGTCTCCGATAGGACGGATGTCCACCTTTCTTAAAACAGATTATTTTTAATTTTTTAATTGTACGTGTTTGCCTCACTAGTTTCTAATGACAGAGACACGCATATTCCACCCCAGGCCGTAGTCAATTGGGTGATATTAAGACGCATCAACTAGTGCTTGGATGTATGTGTGCGTCTGTATGTACATATGCTAGGTTTGGGCGCTCTCAGACACCAGCCTATCCAAAGTACAATGGAAGGGTCTCACCCTGAGGGCGCGCATGATAGTTGTGCAAGGGTGTGATTGTTGGACAGAGTCAAATGAAACGAGAATGTATGGAAGAAGATTTAAAAAAAAATTTTTTTTTGCTTAGATGTTTGCATCACTAGTTTCTACTGGCGGAGGCGCGCCATTTTCCACCCCAGACCGTGGTCCATTGGGCGATATCAGGACGCATAAACCAGTGCTTGGGTGCATGTGTGCATCTGTATGTACCTATGATAGGTTTGTGCGTCCTCAGAAGCTAGCCCAACCAAAGTGCAATGGAAGGGCCTCACCATGAGGGCGCGTGTGAAAGTTGTGCAAGGGTGTGACTGTAGGACAGAGTCAAATGAAACAGGGTGAGGTGAGAGAAGAGAGCGAAGAGTGGCCCCCAGGGTGAGGTGAGAGAAGAGAGGGAAGAGTGGCCCCCAGGGTGATGTAAGGAAAGAGAGAACACGTGTGAAGCTATTTATACATTAGCCAGCTAATATTGCCGGGTGGCACATGCGAAAGGGAGATCATTCAGAAAATTGCAATAACAAAGAATGGATTTAACAGGGTCTACTGTCCTGGTCATGCCGGGGTTGAGGGCTACACGAGAGCTGACGTCTTGGCTTCACAAGCTCGCATCATGGACACGTTAGTGATGGATAGAAATGACATTTTGAAATCAGTCAATGAACGCCTGTTAGATGAGGACACCGCAATATATGAAGCAGCAATCCAGAGGCTGCAAAGTTTCGATATTGAACCAGGTTCGAGCGGAGTAGGACGCACGAGAGAACGGAGCAGAAGAATGTACAGCCAGCGAGCTATAGCAACCATCAACATCCATACCTTTCTTTATTTGGTGAGAGAGACTGAGTACCTATGGCTGTGCCCGCAGAGCAGTGACGTCCGTTCTTAGAAACAGAAACACTTCTATCTAGGCAGCAATCTCAGAACTTAAAAATGAGAATCCTTTAATGCTGTGTGCCTTACTGTATGGATTAGGGATCTGGGTCTTATCCAAGAAAATGGAGAAGAGCAGCGACGCCTTTAAAATGTGGATCTTCAGAAGACGTGAATGAGTTTCTTGGAAAGATAGAAAAACAAATAGTCCTATTCTGGAGCAACTCCAGGTGGAACAGACACAAATAGAGAGAGCCTGGACCAACTCCAGGTGGAACAGGCACAAATATAGAGAGTCTGGACCAACTCCAGGTGGAACAGACACAAATATAGAGAGTCTAGACCAACTACAGGTGGAACAGACACAAATAAAGAGAGCCTGGACCAACTCCAGGTTGAACAGACACAAATAGAGAGAGAGCCTGGACCAACTCCAGGTGGAACAGACACAAATAGAGAGAGCATGGACCATCTCCAGGTGGAACAGACACAAATAGAGAGTATAGACCAACTCCAGGGGGAACAGACACAAATAAAGAGAGCCTGGACCAACTCCAGGTGGAACAGACACAAATAGAGAGAACCTGGACCAACTCTAGGTGGAACAGACACAAATAGAGAGAGCCTGGACCGACTCCAGGTGGAACAGACACAAATAGAGAGAGTCTGGACCAACTCCAGGTGGAACAGACACAAATAGAGAGAGCCTGGACCGACTCCAGGTGGAACAGACACAAATAGAGAGAGTCTGGACCAACTCCAGGTGGAACAGACACAAATAGAGAGAGCCTGGACCGACTCCAGGTGGAACAGACACAAATAGAGAGAGTCTAGACCAACTCCAGGTGGAACAGACACAAATAGAGAGAGTCTGGACCAACTCCAGGTGGAACAGACACAAATAGAGAGAGCATGGACCGACTCCAGGTGGAACAGACACTTCTGAAGGAAATAAAAAGAAAAAACAGAATATTTTGGTCATGAGTCTGTTAACGGTTATTTTCGAGGGAAAGAGTGGAGGGCCAGAGAGCAGAAGAGTTACAGATGGACAGACAACATCGGGATGGGGTCGGGACACAGTTTGACAGAGTGTACCAACCTGCCACGGGACAGCGACAGCTGGAGATCTTCTACCGCTATCCTCTGATGCGGAGACGGCACTTGATGATGATGATGATGATGATGATGAGACCAAGCCCGCTTGATGAAACTTGCGGAGGTCTGAACATCCACTCTTTCACGTACCTTAAGAAGCAAGTTCTCAGCTTCAACGACCCCGCCAGTTTTTTCAAAGCAGGTCAACTCTCAATTATGTTGTCATCGCCGGGGGTGGATACTGTTCTGTTCTATTTTATTTTAAAGAGTCCTCGATGTCATTGCACTCGGGCAAACTCATAGGTGCTCAATATCTTTCAGGCAATGTTATAGCGTGTAAACTCATATTTCTCGTAACTAGCTGGTACTACACACTCGTGTAGCTTCCTCTCAGACGCCCTCTGCACAAACTAGGACTCATTTTTAAATTGGCAACTTGTGAATGACCTGTCCATTGATTGCAGCGTTATCATCCAGGAAGGAGTGGGGGGATCTCTTTTGTCCATCTCAGAATGTTATCCATATCCAATGTTCTAGCTATCGTTGACTTTTGATTGCCGTTAACCACAGCATGATCAGATGAAATGAGTTGGACCGAAAGGTGCAAATATCGCAGTCAAGCTGTAAACTACGACACAACGCATTCCGTTCTCTGGACTACATTCTGCTACTTAAGCCCTTTTAGTGTTTGGTAGCGGGAGACTGAGAATGAACGAAGCCAAGCCAAGATCAGCGGATCAAACTTGCATACTTTGTATTAGTCACTCCACTTCTACCATGGGCGTAAAGTCTTCTACCCCACTTAGGTCGCCCCTCTTCTACTCTGGGGTGTAGAGTCTTCTACCTCACTTAGTGCCTCTCCTCCTACCCTGGGGTGTAGAGTCTTCTACCCTACTTAGGGCTCCCCCCTTCTACCCTGGGGTGTAGAGGTTTACCAGAAAGAGCCCCAAACCATTCCTTCCATGTCTTCCTCTTGGCCTGGGTCCAGTCTAGTCCACGTCTCTATAGACTGTCTTGTGTTGTCATCCCAGCGGACCTTGGGTCGTCCTGTGGGTCTGGATCCCCGACCCTTTGCTTGCCATGGTACCCGACCTTCCCCATCCATGACCAAACCACCCAAATTGAGATTGCCTCACTCAAGTCTTCAAGGGCTGGGCTCCGAGATCGTGTCCTAATGTCTGATTGTAGACCTTGTGTCTTCTTGGACTACCTTCCTTAGATACACCATTTCTGACTTTCTATCAGCCTGCTCTGTGCTCTGGCCATTGTCCAAAATTGTTACACTGAAGTTAAAACATCTCTTGACTGTAGAATGGGGATTGACGCTGGACAGACACAACTAACGACCAACAACGCCGGGAGCTTCAACAGGGGAGTAAGGGCTAATAGCCATACACGCGAAGTGGTCGACCGTTTGAAATATCTGGGTTCGATTGTCAGTGATGGAGGATCAAAATGTGAGATGTAGGCTAGAATAGCACAGACAATTTCGGCTTAACAAGATCTGACAAGGCAAACCGTTTGAATATGCACGAAGATCAGAGTAAAGCGTACATAAATCGTATCAATATTCCACTGTGCTTGTGAGACATGGACAATTACAGTTGACCTGCAGCGGAGGATACAAGCCTTGGAGATGAGATGTCTTCTAAACGTAACATACAGACCGAGTTACAAATGGGGAAATATGAGAAAGAATTACAACAGCAATAGGGTCTTCTGAAGACCTTTTGGCAACGGTCAGAGATAGAAAGCTCACTTTGTACGATCACATATCGAGATCAAATGGTCTTGCAAATACGATCCTCCACGGAAAGGTGCAAGGCCGACGATAAATAGGTCGTCCGAAAAAGAGGTGGGTGGACAACATAAAATGCACAAATCTCCTACCAGAGGAGGCACAGGCAGCGGCCGCTGAAAAAAAACGGTGGCGTGGGGTTGTGGGTGTGTCTTCATGTGTGCCCCAACAGCCTCACCGGTTAAGGGGTGCCTTATTACTGTGGCTCCAGGAGCGGGCTCCGAGCCATCTCAAACCAAAAAACAAAACAGAAAAGATCTAACACGGAATCGAATACAACATTACGTTGCTTTATCAAAATACAAATCTAGCCTTACAGTGGATTCTGACCCATCCAGGTGGATGGTGGATGTAGAGGCATCAAGGCTGGGGGCTCTAGCCTTACAGTGGATTCTGACCCATCCAGGTGGATGGTGGATGTAGAGGCATCAAGGCTGGGGGCTCTAGCCTTACAGTGGATTCTGGCCCATCCAGGTGGATGGTGGATGTAGAGGCATCAAGGCTGGGGGCTCTAGCCTTACAGTGGATTCTGACCCATTCAGGTGGATGGTGGATGTAGATGCATCAAGGCTGATGTGGATCTAGCCTTACAGTGGATTCTGGCCCATTCAGGTGGATGGTGGATGTAGATGCATCAAGGCTGGGGTCTCTAGCCTTACAGTGGATTCTGACCCATTCAGGTGGATGGTGGATGTAGAGGCATCAAGGCTGATGTGGATCTACTGCCTTGGTCATTTTGGAAGACGAAAAAGAAGAAAAAAAAGAGAAGAAAAAGTGGGGACAAGAATGTTATTCACGCTGAGATCAACCTTGATTAAAGATCAATTGCCCCAGAAACTACAAAGGCAAACTGATGCAGACATACTTCCTGTAAACAGCCACTCGCAATAAGTAGAGACATGCAGATGAAGAAATCAATGAAAACCCCAACGGGGCCTACATGGAGGCCTCACTACTGATCTCATATGGATGTACTGTACTGATGTGTCATTCGGTTTGATTGAAGGAGTTGTGTTCGATCTCTTTCAGGCAAAGAGGGCGGTGCAGAAGGGCGCAGCGGCTGTGGTGTTTGATGTCACGGACAATCCGGTAGCTGCTGATTCTGTAAGTAGCACAATTGTTGTTGTTGATGTGTTTGTTGTTGGTCTTGGGGTTGTTGGTGGTGTTATTGGTGTTATTGGTGTTGTTGTTGTTGTTGTTGTTGTTGTTGGTGTTGTTGTTGGTGTTGTTGCTGGTGTTATTGGTGTTGTTGCTGGTGTTGTTGTTGTTGGTGTTGTTGCTGGTGTTATTGGTGTTGTTGCTGATATTGTTGTTGTTGGTGTTATTGGTGTTGTTGCTGGTGTTATTGGTGTTGTTGCTGGTAGTGTTGCTGGCGTTGTTGCTGTTGTTGTTGTTGTTATTGGTCTTGGTGTTATTGGCGTTGTTGCTAATGTTGCAGTTGTTATTAGTCTTTGTGTTGTTGCTGGTGTTATTGGCGGTTTTCCTAATGTTGTTGTTGCTATTGGTCTTGGTGTTGGTGTTGTTGTTATTGGTCATGGTGATGTTGGTGTTGTTGTTATTGGTCATGGTGATGTTGGTGTTGTTGTTATTGGTCATGGTGATGTTGGTGTTGTTGTTATTTGTCATGGTGATGTTGGTGTAGTTGTTATTGGTCATGGTGATGTTGGTGTTGTTGTTTTTTGTCATGGTGATGTTGGTGTTGTTGTTATTGGTCATGGTGATGTTGGTGTTGTTGATGGTATTGTTGATGTTGTGTGTGCTGTTGTTTATTGTAGTGATATTAATGGTGTTGTCGGACTACTCACCATCTTGATCCCCCCTATTTTAGTTTCCATCACATCAACGCCCTGACACCGAGCATATTGTGAAGTCCCATGTAGCATTCGGGTTTCAAGTTTCACAAAACTTTGTCAACTCTTAACAAACTGTTTACATGTCTGAATCTTGTGTGAAAACTGAAGATAAATATTTTGAAACATGAAAGTTGTTTCCTTCCTAAAACATGCAGTTCTTTTCATGTTGTGGTAACGGCTAGGGGCTACGTTGTTCTGGGCTGTCATGTCTGACGGGGAAGACATGACAGGGTCAGGTCAGGTGTGATGGAGTGTTTGTGCAAGAGGGGATCAGAAATAAACTCAAAGGGGCAGGATAGGAATGGAGGAGGCGAATATTTCAGAAATCCAGTCATGACTGATTATAGTAGCCGCTTTCAGTCATTTCTGGCTATAGTAGCCCCTTTCAGTCATGTCCTACTATAGTAGCCCCTTTCAGTCATGTCTGACTATAGTAGCCCCTTTCAGTCATGTCTGACTATAGTAGCCCCTTTCAGTCATGTCTGACTATAATAGCCCCTTTCAGTCATGACTGACTATAGTAGCCTCTTTCAGTCATGTCTGACTATAGTAACCCCTTTCAGTCATGTCCTACTATAGTAGCCCCTTTCAGTCATGTCTGACTATAGTAGCCCCTTTCAGTCATGTCTGACTATAGTAGCCCCTTTCAGTCATGTCTGACTATAATAGCCCATTTCAGTCATGACTGACTATAGTATCCCCTTTCAGTCATGTCTGACTATAGTAGCCCCTTTCAGTCATATCTGACTATAGTATCCCATTTCAGTCATGTCTGACTATAATAGCCCATTTCATTCATGGCTGACTATAGTATCCCCTTTCAGTCATGTCTGACTATAGTAGTCCCTTTCAGTCATGTATGACTATAGTAGCCCCTTCAGCCATGACTGACCTTAGGGTTTTAACTCTCTCCTGAGTTTATGGTTGTCTCCCACCTTGCGGTGTTGTCTCTGCCTTTATCCGTGTTGCAAGAGCTTACTTTTAATCCAACGCCAGGTGGATCTTCTGGGTGCATCTCCTCTTGGATCTGTCTTCCCACGATGGCAGAGCCGTGTCCAGATCTTTCATGTCAATCTCAGATTGGGATCAAGACGCTGATCAGCGCATGAGCTGCAGTGATCAGCGACCCATAGCTGACTGCTAGCGTCAGGGTCAGCAAACCAGAGCTGCCAAGACCCTTCTACACCTCCACGGGGTGATCCTGGATAACAGGCTGCAGCATGGCATACTGGCTAAGGAGAAGGGATCGAATAGGGAATGCTAACCTGGTACTCAGAAATGCATGCTGAAGTTGGATGTGTTGGACCGAAAGGTGCAAATATCGCAGTCAAGCTGTAAACTACGACAGAGCTCATTTCGTTCTCCAGACAACATGCTGCTACTTACAAAGCCATTTTCAGGGTTTGGTAGCTGGAGGTTGAGAACGAAGAAAAAGAAGGAGGAGGAGGAGGAAGAAGAAGGAAGAGGAAGAGAAAGAATAAAAGAAGAAGAAAGAAGAAAGAAAGAAGAAAAAAGGACGAAGGGAAGAGGAAGAAGAAGGAAGAGGAAGAAAAAGAAGAATAAAGAAGAAGAAAGAAAGAAGGAAGAAGGGAAGATGAAGGAAGAGGAAAAAGAAGAAAAAAGAAGAAGAAAGAAGAAAGAAGGGAAGAGGAAGAAGAAAAAAAAAGAAAAAGAAGAAAAAAGAAGAAGAAAGAAGAAAGAAAGAAGGAAGAAGAAGAAGAAGAACCTGAGTTTTGGTGGACCGACTGTTCTGATGCCATCCGCCAACTGTCCATAGAGGAAATCTTCGGTGATACGACCATGGTCGACGACCATCAAGCTATCGTAGTCCTCGCTGTCCAAGGAGACTGCACATGCTTGAGAGAACGGTGCGAGGGCGCACCTGCGCATGTGTCGCCCTGTCCCTAACAGGCCTTGGGTCTAACTTTGCTCTCATGTTTTAGTCCACCATGGATGCCTCCAGACAACGGATTTGACTAGGATTCAGTCTTGTGCCCCCAGAGATGTGTTGCTGTTTTTTTATTTGGATTAATGAGTGCGTTTGTTTTATTGTGATTTCCCATCCGATTGTCCTAGCATGGTCATGTGCTATTGGAAATAGTATTTCGGCTACCATGTTTCGTATTTCCAGGGTCCGGTGCACACGGCCGAACATAATCTTCTCCTTCTTTCCGTGTCCAAGCACCACGTTATGTATCTTACATCCCGTATTCAGTGACGTGCATTGCCTTGTCATTTTCCGCCAGCATGTCAAAGGTTGGGGCAGGTCATCAGATGGTCTGGGTCTTGTATTGCGCCACAATCACATGTGTCATTATCTATGCATCGCCATCGCCCCACACTCCTCCCCGCACCGTGATACACCAGCCCGGAGTACTCTCCGCGACTTCCATGTTGTGTGTGATAGATGCTGTCCAGGAGCAGGTTCCTCCAGAAGTTCCATCCCTGGGGGCCCGCACCAATTCGTTCCCCCTCTCGATACGGCGACTTTCAGGGTTTGTCTGCATTGGATCGGCTGTCCATGGAAACCCATTTCAGGACCCGAGTCCCGTGCTCAGCACCCGATCTCCAAACAATGGGTGCCCTGGGTCGTGATCCCGCTTTTCTCGGTCGCTTTCAGCCGCGACGCGTCCCCGAATACCCGGGGGGGGGGGTGTGCCATGCCAACCATGGGTTATATACCATCAACCGGGGTGGGTTTTTGGCACCCTGATACTATCCGACCCGCCTCATTTGTTGCTGTATCAACTAGTTTCCCATGAGCAGAGTTTTCCACACTTGCGCAGCGCATTCAGCTACGGAGAAACACAAGGCAAGTGTAGATGTCCGAAAGATTGATGGCTGTGCCCTCATGCCGTACCTGTCAGTTTTACTAAGACATTATCCCCTCCGTGTATCTAACGCTTTGTGTCTTGGCAGTTTGTTATAGAGGACAATGTGCGGTCCAATTTCACGCCTAGATACTTGGGAGCCGTACAGTGTTCACGCTCCTGCCTTTGCCACCCAATCCAGGTTTTTTCCACTTGCCTCTCTGTTTCTGAGGCGACAGGCACACACCAGGACCATACTTCGAATTGGTCAAAGGTGACTCGTGTGGTAGCATTCTGCAAGGGCACTGATAGAACATGACAGTAAGCCCTCCACTTCCTCAAACCATTTTCCCTGGGCAGCAACCGTCGTGCCATCGGCATAGATGAAATTCCTTGTCTGAGTCCACTGATAGGTCATCAGTATAGATGCAATTCCTTGTCTGAGTCCACTGATAGGTCATCAGTATAGATGCAATTCCTTGTCTGAGTCCACTGATAGGTCATCAGTATAGATGCAATTCCTTGTCTGAGTCCACTGATTGGTCATCAGTATAGATGCAATTCCTTGTCTGAGTCCACTGATAGGTCATCAGTATAGATGCAATTCCTTGTCTGAGTCCACTGATTGGTCATCAGTATAGATGCAATTCCTTGTCTGAGTCCACTGATAGGTCATCAGTATAGATGCAATTCCTTGTCTGAGTCCACTGATTGGTCATCAGTATAGATGCAATTCCTTGTCTGAGTCCACTGATTGGTCATCAGTATAGATGCAATTCCTTGTCTGAGTCCACTGATAGGTCGTCAGTATAGATGCAATTCCTTGTCTGAGTCCACTGATAGGTCATCAGTATAGATGCAATTCCTTGTGTCTGTGTCCATGGATAGATCGTCAGTTTATATGTTGTAAAGTATGGGTACTACACTGAATGAGATTGCGCCATTCGCCTTGTTTTCTGACAGTGACCGTTTTGGCCTGGCTAGGAATTTACACATGGGCCAATAGTGGACTAACACATCGCCCAGGCAAAGATTTAACCCTGCCCTGTTAGAAACAGATAGCTCACACGCTGATTCGTGGCTTAAATCCTCGTGACCCACGTCTAAAGGCAGCGGAGCATTTGACCCCCCTGAAGGAGTCCGCATTGACCTCCATTCGACACACTTACCATGAAACCACAAGGCACGAGTTCTTCGTCCTGGGATATTGAAAGCTAAGTGAGAAAAAGATGCTAAGCGTGTGTTCTTGTTTGCCATAAATTTCCCAGGTCTCGCTACCACAAGGAATCGTCTAAAACAGTCCTTGTCAAACTTGTTGTACCTGGCGTCTACTTTTATAACTTTCGTGAGGACACATTTTCCTCACTATCCACTAACATCTAAATTGAAAAAACTTGAAGAAGCTTTTATAATCTTGTAGCATGTCCTTTAAAGATGATCGCTAACTTAACAGCCCGAGTAAACGGAACTAGAGCTTTGCCAAATCTTCAGGTACCTTAAGCATTCCTTGACATCTTGGTGCCATCGCTTTCTTGATCTGCCTCTTTTTCCAAATCTCCAGCCTGCTCCAGTGTCATGCCCAAGCATTTATTGATATCTTGGTGCCATCGCTTTCTTGATCTCTTTTGTCAAATCTCGAACCTGCTCCAGTATCATGCCCAAGCATTTATTGACATCTTGGTGCCATCGCTTTCTTGATCTCTTTTGTCAAATCTCCAGCCTGCTCCAGTATCATGCCCAAGCATTTATTGACATCTTGGTGCCATCGCTTTCTTGATCTCTTTTGTCAAATCTCCAGCCTGCTCCAGTATCATGCCCAAGCATTTATTGACATCTTGGTGCCATCGCTTTCTTGATCTCTTTTGTCAAATCTCCAACCTGCTCCAGTATCATGCCCAAGCATTCCTTAACATCTTGGTGCCATCGCTTTCTTGGTCTTCCTCTGCATCTCTTGTACGGCACCCTACCTTCCATCCCCACTCTCTTAAGGCCGTTGTGCCTTATGATGTGGCCAAATTATTTCATTTTTCTGTTCATGAAGAAATGCATGAACCAGTTCTCCTCTATGTCCAACTCTTGTCGAATATTTGCATTATTCTTTTATTAGGTCTACGGTATTCTTAGAACCTTTCTATAACATTTCTACTCGACGTTTGAGTAATTGTCCATGTTTTACAGCCTTTTGATGTCATGCGAAAACACAGGTTCTAAAAATTGTCACTTTCATTGGTCTGCTTGTATTCTGTGAGAGTTTCGTCAATGATACATTCCACTGAATGTCACGTTTTTGCTCTCAGCCACCGGAAAGCTAAAATCGCCCAATAGATGCGGTAGTGTCCAGGTTGTAGAACACTGGTCTAAGGTCTGACGCTTGTCTGTTAAGACCTCAGTGATCTTCTTCTTCTTTTTCTTCTTCTGCGTCTATCAACTGTCATCATCATCGTGTGCCATACCGGCTGGCGCTGGTGATCATGGACTTCCATCCACTTCTATCACGCGTGCTGTTGTTGATTGTCGCGTGTTCCATTCTCTCAGGCTGTCCAACATCTTCTCTCTCGACCTTCCTCTGTCTCTCAGGCTGTCCAACATCTTCTCTCTCGACCTTCCTCTGTCTCTCAGGCTGTCCAGCATCTTCTCTCTTGACCTTCTCCTGTCTCTCAGGCTGTCCAGCATCTTCTCTCTCTCTACCTTTCTCTGTCTCTCTGGCTGTCAAGAATTTTCTCTCTCGGCCTTCCTCTCTCTCAGGCTGTCGGCCTTTCCCTGTATGTCTTTCCATTGTCACGACTTGCTCCAAACCGTCTTTTCTCATAACATGCCCAAAAAAGGCAGACTGTCTTGTTCTGATCCTTGCAATAAGTTGTCTTCGTGTTTGTGCCTCCTCGAGTATTGTCGTGTTTGTGCCTCCTCGAGTATTGTCGTGTTTGTGCCTCCTCGAGTATTGTCGTGTTTGTGCCTCCTCGAGTATTGTCGTGTTTGTGCCTCCTCGAGTATTGTCGTGTTTGTGCCTCCTCGAGTATTGTCGTGTTTGTGCCTCCTCGAGTATTGTCGTGTTTGTGCCTCCTCGAGTATTGTCGTGTTTGTGCCTCCTCGAGTATTGTCGTGTTTGTGCCTCCTCGAGTATTGTCGTGTTTGTGCCTCCTCGAGTATTGTCGTGTTTGTGCCTCCTCGAGTATTGTCGTGTTTGTGCCTCCTCGAGTATTGTCGTGTTTGTGCCTCCTCGAGTATTGTCGTGTTTGTGCCTCCTCGAGTATTGTCGTGTTTGTGCCTCCTCGAGTATTGTCGTGTTTGTGCCTCCTCGAGTATTGTCGTGTTTGTGCCTCCTCGAGTATTGTCGTGTTTGTGCCTCCTCGAGTATTGTCGTGTTTGTGCCTCCTCGAGTATTGTCGTGTTTGTGCCTCCTCGAGTATTGTCGTGTTTGTGCCTCCTCGAGTATTGTCGTGTTTGTGCCTCCTCGAGTATTGTCGTGTTTGTGCCTCCTCGAGTATTGTCGTGTTTGTGCCTCCTCGAGTATTGTCGTGTTTGTGCCTCCTCGAGTATTGTCGTGTTTGTGCCTCCTCGAGTATTGTCGTGTTTGTGCCTCCTCGAGTATTGTCGTGTTTGTGCCTCCTCGAGTATTGTCGTGTTTGTGCCTCCTCGAGTATTGTCGTGTTTGTTCCTCCTCGAGTATTGTCGTGTTTGTGCCTCCTCGAGTATTGTCGTGTTTTGTGCCTCCTCGAGTATTGTCGTGTTTGTGCCTCCTCGAGTATTGTCGTGTTTGTGCCTCCTCGAGTATTGTCGTGTTTGTGCCTCCTCGAGTATTGTCGTGTTTGTGCCTCCTCGAGTATTGTCGTGTTTGTGCCTCCTCGAGTATTGTCGTGTTTGTGCCTCCTCGAGTATTGTCGTGTTTGTGCCTCCTCGAGTATTGTCGTGTTTGTGCCTCCTCGAGTATTGTCGTGTTTGTGCCTCCTCGAGTATTGTCGTGTTTGTGCCTCCTCGAGTATTGTCGTGTTTGTGCCTCCTCGAGTATTGTCGTGTTTGTGCCTCCTCGAGTATTGTCGTGTTTGTGCCTCCTCGAGTATTGTCGTGTTTGTGCCTCCTCGAGTATTGTCGTGTTTGTGCCTCCTCGAGTATTGTCGTGTTTGTGCCTCCTCGAGTATTGTCGTGTTTGTGCCTCCTCGAGTATTGTCGTGTTTGTGCCTCCTCGAGTATTGTATCACTAGTCGTCCTGACAGTCTACGTGACCTACAGCATTCTTCTGTAAAACCGCATCCCCGCTGCTTGAAAAGATCTAATCGTTTGCTTGCTAATTGTCCGCGATTTACTGCCACATGTCAGTATTGGTTCCACGTAGCATCAAAGGCAACTCTATCTCAGTTCCAGCAACAAAACTTTTGTTGCACAATTTTTATTTCATGGTCTGGAAGACCGATTTTGCTTTGGCTGTTCTGCATTTTATCTCGTAATTGCATCTTCCATCCGATTCCATCTGACGTGCTTTCATGATCTCTTCCTGGCAGCTCCACAAATCCGATGATAAGCTGCAGCAACCTATCATCATCATACAAGGCTCAGAAGCCGCCAAGCTGATGGGTATTGTCAATACGCTGGCAGATGCAAGCATTCGAATCATCTACAGTCCTCAGAAGCAGGCAGCAGGCAATATTGAGGTGGGCATCTTTGTTAACTCTAGTTTCATCTATTTGGTGATCAGCGTCGTTATCTATTTCTTGTTGTCGTCATCGACAACACCATCACCACATTTGTCATGATCACAATCGTTTCATCAGCATTTTCTTCATCATCATCGCACGTCTACCACCAATATCTCGTGATTACCACTATCATTATACAACCATCGCACGACTGCCACCTATCATCATAATCACTACCACCACCATCACCAACACTATCGCACAACCACCATCATAACAACCACCATCATAACAACCACCATCATAACAACCACCATCATAACAACCACCATCATAACAACCACCATCATAACAACCACCATCATAACAACCACCATCATAACAACCACCATCATAACAACCACCATCATAACAACCACCATCATAACAACCACCATCATAACAACCACCATCATAACAACCACCATCATAACAACCACCATCATAACAACCACCATCATAACAACCACCATCATAACAACCACCATCATAACAACCACCATCATAACAACCACCATCATAACAACCACCATCATAACAACCACCATCATAACAACCACCATCATAACAACCACCATCATAACAACCACCATCATAACAACCACCATCATAACAACCACCATCATAACAACCACCATCATAACAACCACCATCATAACAACCACCATCATAACAACCACCATCATAACAACCACCATCATAACAACCACCATCATAACAACCACCATCATAACAACCACCATCATAACAACCACCATCATAACAACCACCATCATAACAACCACCATCATAACAACCACCATCATAACAACCACCATCATAACAACCACCATCATAACAACCACCATCATAACAACCACCATCATAACAACCACCATCATAACAACCACCATCATAACAACCACCATCATAACAACCACCATCATAACAACCACCATCATAACAACCACCATCATAACAACCACCATCATAACAACCACCATCATAACAACCACCATCATAACAACCACCATCATAACAACCACCATCATAACAACCACCATCATAACAACCACCATCATAACAACCACCATCATAACAACCACCATCATAACAACCACCATCATAACAACCACCATCATAACAACCACCATCATAACAACCACCATCATAACAACCACCATCATAACAACCACCATCATAACAACCCCCATTATAACAACCACCATCATAACAACCACCATCATAACAACCACCATCATAACAACCACCATCATAACAACCACCATCATAACAACCACCATCATAACAACCACCATCATAACAACCACCATCATAACAACCACCATCATAACAACCACCATCATAACAACCACCATCATAACAACCCCCATTATAACAACCACCATCATAACAACCACCATCATAACAACCACCATCAGCACCACCATTACCATTATCACCCCGATATCCACCACCACCATCACGGCCACCATCACCACCACACCACCATCACGGCCACCATCACCACCACTATCACCACCACCATCACGGCCACCATCACCACCACCATCACCACCACCATCACCACCATCAACACCACACCACCATCACGACCACATCACCACCACCATCACGACCACATCACCACCACCATCACGACCACATCACCACCACCATCAACACCACACAACCATCACCACCACATCACCAACACCACATCACCACCATCACCATCACCACCACATCACCATTACCACCACATCACCATTACCACCACATCACCATTACCACCACATCACCACCATCACCACTACCATCACCACCACATCACCACCATCATCACCACCACATCACTACCACCATAACCACATTACCACCACCACATTACCACCATTATCCCCACAGCAAATAAAACCACCACCAAAACCACCAATCCCAACGACCGTTTCCTCTTCTCGACCGTCCTCTCCTTCATCTATTTCAGATTGACCAGAAAGAATATTTTGGAATGGGCATTTTCGTTGCTGTTTTTCTTGTCTTTTGTCTCATCTGCATCTTCGTCATGCTGAAGGTAGGATGATTGTCTGATCCATGATCTGTGATTGATAGTCTGATCAATGACCTGTGATTGATTGTCTGATCGATGACCCGGATTGATTGTCTGATCGATGACCTGTGATTGATTGGCTGATTGTTAACCTGTAATTGATTGTCTGATCGATGACCTGTGATTGATTGTCTGATTGTGAACCTGTGATTGATTGTCTGATCAATGACCTGTGATTGTTTGTCTGATCGATGAACTGTGATTGATTGTCTGATTGTTGGCCTTAAATTGATTGTCTGATCGATGACTTCTAATCGACTGTCTGATCGTTCACCTGTAATTGATTGTCAGACTTACCTATCCAAGCACATGTTGGGAAGGTATGTGTCTCCGTGATCCCGTGAACTATGCTGGCGGGAGCTTTGTCTGACTAATTGTCATCCTTCATTTAACTTTCTCTCTTTCTATCTCTTTCTCTCTCTCTCTCTCACTCTCTCTCTCTCTCTATATATATATATATATCACTTTCAGCGGATTTGTTAGTTTGGGGAGCAGTCAAACATCGACAGGAGCCATGTCGGGGGAACAGATCGCCAATGACGCAGTCCAGCATGCCCTGCATGTCCCGTGAGACTTCCAGACGGAGTTGCTTCTGCTCCATCGTGAGCATCATCAGAACGAATTTCGTGGTCACTCTCTGCACAGCCATATCCTCGCTCAAAATTTAGTGCACCAGACCAATGCTTATTCCCCCCCCCCCCCGGTCCCCGTTCTCGGTTGGTGACACAACGTTTTTGTAAGACCAAAGTCAAGGTCCGTACTTCATCATGTAGGCTTGTTGAGGGCCTACCGGAACATCATCTGCTGTCCATGATGAGCTGCAATCTTCCAAGTCATGTACCACTGCTGAGTTTGTGTGATGGTCATACCATCATCACTGAAAACCTGAAATTACTTTCGTCATTTCGTGGGGAATGAAAACTCAAGTCAAGCATGGACTGGACCCATGCATACACCGACGGTTCTGTAACAAACACAACACAGAACGGAGGGGCAGGGGTATTCCTGAGCCTACCAAATGGTAGGAAAACAACACTATCAGTGGCAACTGGAAAATACACAAGCAATTTTAGAGCGGAGGCAGAGGCACTGAGGGCTGCAGTAGAAGAAATGGTGACAGGCAAAAGAAATGAAAGCCATATAGTCCTGCTTACAGATGCCCTGGCCGTAGTCACAGCACTAAAAAGCCAGAAAAATACTGAACTTAATGATTTAAGAGCAGTACTCTGTCAACTATGCCAGCAGTTCGCACCAAAAAGAGTAGTGGTACAGTGGGTTCCATCCCACTGTAACATCCAAGCCAACGAGGAGGCAGACAGACAGGCAAAAGAAGGTGCAAGACTACCACAACCAGATACTAGTGTGACATACGAAGAGTCAAAACGGCTTATTAGAGCTAGATGCATGACCAAATGGGAAACAGAATATACTGGCTACACAAAAAACGAGGCCTATTACCAGTTGAACAGAAGAGAGCAGGTCGTGGTCTTCAGACTTCGCACTGGCCACAATAGACTGAGGTACCACCTATTCAACAAATTGAAGATAGGTGGCACTGACGAATGCATGTGCGGTACTGGGAAAATGACCGCTGAACATCTGCTGCAAAACTGCCCGACATACGAGGATCAGAGAAAGCAGATGTGGCCATCACCAGTGGCAACACTAGACAAGCTCTATGGCAGTGTCGACAGCCTCAGGATGACCGCTGCTTTTTTCGAAAAAATAAAGGTTGACGTCTGACTGCGTACGAAGAAGAAGAAGAAGAAGAAGAAGAAGAAGAAGAAGAAGAAGAAGAAGAAGAAGAAGAAGCACCGAAAGGCTGACTACCAGCGACTGACGCAATCTGCGAGCGGGAAAGATTCAATCATGCGTATGACGGTCCCCTATACCTCTCTGCCGAAGGACACCACCCATGTCTTATTTTTAAAGTAGAAACAAACATTAAGGTCGGATATTTGTTGAACACATCTTGTATGTGTGTGTATATGTGGAAACTATGGCAGAATAACAGAACACCAACAAAAGGGAAAGGAGACCCTGCACTGTTCTTGTGGCAGCATACGGCTGTGAAACATGGACAGTTATCCAACCCACAAAGAAGAGAACCGAACCATCGAGTCGAAATGTTATAGAAAGGTTATCAGAATACCATGGATTGTAAATAAAGAATGCAGACATTCGACAAACGTTGGGCATAGAGGAGAACTAGTTCATACATTCCACCATGAACAGAAAATTGAAATACTTTGGCCACATCAAAAGGCACAACGGTTTTGGGAGAACAGTAATTGAAGATATGATGCCGGGCAAGAGAGGCAGAGGCAGACCAAGAAGTCAAGGAATGCTCGGGCATGACTCTGGAGCAGACCAGGGATTTGGCAAGAGATCGAGTTTCTTTCAAACGGGCTGTGATGAGAGCAACGGTGTGCACTGGACACGCTAATTGATGATTAAAAACATCCAAAATGCGCAGAGTCAGTGGACGATAGCGGAGTTTTGTTTTTAATTTAGATTTCAGTGGGCGGAGAAGAACATGTCCCCTCACAAAAGTTATGAAAGTGGGGGTCAGATCTGAATTCCGAATTTTTTTTCAATGGCACACGCACTATCATGGTAGCCGAAAGGACTGGTTAAAGATGCGTTGACTAGTCATCTTTTTCTTCTGTCCTTTGCCATGCGGCGTTGAAGAGGTGGGATGCGTAGATTTCTTATCTCCAAGTGTGAGGCTTGGACTGTAACTTCATGAGAGTGTCAGAGACCCCCTCAATCCATGGATGACATGGTCTGCCTTTTGCTCGTGGACCGGAAATCTGCATATGATATGCTCTCGATGCAGGCTGGTCGTGATGCATTCTGACTAGATGACCAAAGCACTTGATTTGTTGAGAGCCAATGTATGTGCTAACTGATTTTGTCCCCAATTCTCTGTCTCCCTGTGGTGCGGGGGATTCGGTCACATATTTTCTTTCTGGCGCCAGGTATAGAAAGGTTGAAGACCACCGATCTACACGGACAAAATGGCACTAGAGACCAGTCGAACGGAAACATATGAGACAGAACCGAACACAATACCGAATTACTCTTTACAAATGATCAGTGTCTACTGCACCGTCGATGAAAATAAACTGCAATATCACAAGAACCCGCTAGCGACTACCTGTGATAAACAAATGCGATAAATACAACATGCGAATTAAGGAGACGAAAACAGAAACTATGAGGATCAGTACAGCACCTGGGCCCCTCAAGACAAGTGTCAATGATATTGCTCTTCAACAGGCCCATGAGTTCAAGTATTTGGGCAGTATTTTTTCGGCAGACGGTAGGATCGACAGGGGAAATCGAGGCAAGGTGTCTAATCTGCCCTTTATTTCTACAGTTTTCTTTCTGTTTGTTTGTTAATCTGTCTATCTATCTATCTATCTATCTATCTATCTATCTATCTATCTATCTATCTATCTATCTATCTATCTATCTATCTATCTATCTATCTATCTATCTATCTATCTATCTATCTATCTATCTATCTATCTATCTGTCTGTCTGTCTGTCTGTCTGTCTGTCTGTCTGTCTATCTATTTATATATCTATCTCTCTGTCTGTCTCTGCCTGTCTGCCTACCTACCTACCTACCTACATACCTACCTACCTACCTACCTACCTATCTATCTATCTATCTATCTATCTATCTATCTATCTATCTATCTATCTATCTATCTATCTATCTACCTATCTATCTATCTATATATCTATCTATCTATCCTGAACGTTTGCATATTGAGTTGATAAATAACACTGATCATAACCGGGACATTACATTTCAAATTAACTTGGATTAACTTTGAGAACTGGTTTAACTCTACATTACATTGAACAATCCACTACATTATGTCAATCGCTGGCTAGAACCACAGGCTATAATCTGAAAGACATTGACAACTTCACATCAAACGGTTAGCCAGAACGTTGAACAGCCTGCCGCAGCAGACGAGACGATCCGACATAAACATTCATTTATAAGTTATCTAATTGTCCCAACGCGCAATTTGTCGTCTACAAAAGTAATCAGTGGACCGAGTCAAGGTAAGGTGGTCTCTGTTGACTGCACCACCGCATTCTAATGTTATTGCGGATTAAGTTTCCCCTTGATCTGTAGGCCTGGTGAAGACGTCCAATAACTCGATTTTTCTTTGATCTCCAAATATTTCTTTGCGGTGGGTGTTTTGGAGAAATTGTTCCACGTTTTTGGTTTACCTGCAGATTTTCACTTGTGC